>JANCMA020104564.1:0-14878 GCA_024336925.2 Zoanthus solanderi
ATTTTAAGACCCTGAGTGGTGGTCCGGCCGGGAATCGAACCCGAGACCTCCCGCACAGCAGACTGGCGCCTTACCAATTGGGCTAACCAGGCGGCTTATCTTCGAAAAGTTAAACACTAAACTTGTCAAAAGCAATAAAAAAAATTTCAATCAATCAAGCTTTGCAGTTTTCTCCGGGCCAAACAAATGTCTTTGTTTGCATTTGCAAGGTACCTAAGTGGCTTAAAATTTTTAACACCGACTTGTTCAAGAACGTTTCTGTATTCGTCTTAAACAAGATAAAGCAAAAAGACAATTCTTTGTAAATCCGACCGACATCAAGAACGACAAAAACTCAATCCCATCAAACTATCTTAACACGATTTACTAAATTATCTTTGTAACTTAACTACAAGCAGTTCTGATTTTTGATTGAAAATACTTTTAAGTATTTTTAAGTATTTATTTTTAAGTATTGATTAAGGTTTAAAAACCTTAATCAATCGAACATGAGTTAAGTTTTCAATCCGGCTTCTCGCTACAGAGAAATACACCCGCATTGAATATACTTAAGTATTTGGAGAAACTTGAACAAGATACCCTATACTAAGATAAAATTTAAACATTTATTAAATGCCAACATTTATCAGATGCCAAGAAAAACAAAGAAAAGAAGAGCAATATCTATTTTTCAGAAAATTAATCGAGGAAACACAACAAGGGTTTTATAAAACCTTTGAATTTGAATGAACATTAGAAGATACAAATGATTAAATGTTTAAATTTTATCTTAGAAGGCTACCGTGCTCATTTAATGAAAATTTCAAAATTGGAGAATAATTTTTTTATGTACCTATTGGCTCATTGGAAATAATTACAATTTAAGATTTAAGATTTAAACTTTATGAGAACCGTAGTTCAAAAAGTTTTTAAAAGCCGAATCTTTTAAGCTTGTTAGTGTACGCTGTGTGATTTGAAACAAAAACAGATATCCAGCTATTCTGTAAAGTTGACGGTTGCGTTCACTAAATTAAATGTTACAATGCTAAGCTAAAATAATTGAAATATAATAAAAAAAACTTTTGAATCCTTTTTCAATGTTATGAAAATTGTGCTTGGTACACATCTGCTCAATTAGATTTTGACACAAGCTCGAGAGAACGCCATTATTACTTCGGATTACAATTACTTTATATGATCTGCTGGGCCCAATTCCTCAAAACCCTATTAGTGCATGTTCCTGTTTCCTACCTTCTATAGCTTGCTTTAGGCTGGAGGTAATTTTGGAGCAAACGTGTTTCTTTGATTGGTAAAACTGAACAGTATTTTGTAAGCATCACAAAGCTTTACTTATGAAAAAATTACTCTTTTGAATTTTGTCTTAATCCAGGATTTAGTTAATCGAAGTTTTGAGGAACCGTTCCCTGCTCTGTAACATCATAAGGTCTGTGTGTGATGTCTTTTTTTGAAATTTTCATTTACCCAATTTTGAATACAAGGTCAATATTTCTACAGCAATTGAAGAGCTTTATAGATTACACACATACACACATACAATTCTCAATAATCTCATCCTAAAAGCTTGATATCAGGCCCTGAGAAGCACTAACTTCACTTCTCCCTGTTTTCTACTCAGGCGTTCTAGTATTTCAGCACTGACAGACGGGTGAGTATGCTAGATACTTCAATGTTTTACTTTGTTTAAAAACTGCATCGTAATCTTTAAGCGTTTAAATTTAAGAAACTTGTTTTTGTAACTGAATTTCATGAAAGAAACTCACCCTAAATTAGAAACATGAAAATTAATAAACCAAAGTGATTAGTTCAAATTACCAATAATTCTTTATTAGAAGATACAGCTGTCCTTACCAAGAAAAACAAAGAAAAGAAGAGCAGTCACTTTTGGCAGAAAATCAATCAAGGAAACACAACAAGGGTTTTATAAAACCTTCAATCAAGCTTCAATTGTAATTCCCAGTAAGATTTGATGTAAACAAAGTTTTGGCCCTTTGTTTTAAAAAGTTGGGTGGATTTCAACTTATTTTTTTAAGATTTTGTTTTACTTCATAAACCTTTGGGATAAGATAATTTTACAACGAAAAATCGGACGAAATTGAAACCATTTCATAACAATCCTTTGCAAAACTTTTATTCGTCAGAAGAACTATATATTGATGTCATTTCTTCTTGCATCTTAAGTTATCATCTTCATATTTACTAGAATAGTTTTGCAAAGCAACTTGTAACGCAAAAAAATTTAAACACTTATCTGTTTATAAATTTTGTTGCAGTAAATACACTGATGTAAAAGTTTAACTTCCATGAAAGAAACTTGCAACAGTATGACCAGTGTTACACCGCTTGGCAACAATGCAACGACAAACAGCACTTTCACTGGCGACAGAGGCATCACAGACAATCCTCCCGAGAGACGAGCTTTCTTAGCTATGATGGGAATTCTTTCCATTTTGTGCAACTGCGCGCTGTGTATCGTGATTATCAGAAAAAGACGAATGCTGAAAAACTCTTACAACGTTTTTGTGTTGATCCTAGCTGTAATGGACACAATTACAGGTATCTTTATTTATTTTTGAGAATTATGAATTGAACTGATGTGTCAAAAACTAAATATGTTATTAAAAGTATATGTTGTTATTCGCACAAAATGAAAAATTTTTGCAGAAAAAAATTTTGCAGCTGTTGACATTATTAACATTGTAGCATTTAAAGTGCTTATGCGACAAAGCCCGAACAGTAAGGATTAAAAAACATTATTTTTGGTTAACATTAACACGAAGCATCAAGTCTAGTACAAGATATAAAGGTCATGTAGTGGAAAGTGTGCTTATTAGACATTTAGACTGTTCCAACTAACTAGCTGAGAGTGTCTTGCAGTGCTGTAAGCGTTTTCCGACCTAGTAAGCGTTTTATTTTCTTCACTTATAAACACGTCTCAAACCTCATTAACTTTTTTAAATCCAAGAATCGAACTCAAGATATTGCTTAAACGACAAAAAGTAAGGAGAACAGGCAGGCTGGAGAATTTTTAACTATAGCAATCCTGATTGCACCAAATTATATCGGCGATTAAAAGCTCGCAGCTACAACTCATTGTTACACTCCTACAGAGTATCGGTGAAACAAAAACGTTTTCAAAGATTCTCTCCTGGCATTTTAGCCTCAGCCTAAGTGCTTAGTCCAGGCTATGCCAGCCTTGCTCACTCAAATGACTAATCTTATTGTTTTGGGGAACTTTATCTAAGATATTTTTGATATGTTTTATATTACATTAATTTTTTAAAGATCCTGTCTGCATGTTTGAACTGATCGGCGCATGTTTGTCCAGGAAGTGTGTTAAAATAGAGAAGGTGAACTTTAATATGGAAAGATCGAATGATCATATGAAATTGATCTCCTTTGTATGAGATTTTTGTTCTAAAATGATTTGTATGAGTTCTTGTTTTAAGCAATTGATGACAGTGTGTTGAATCTATGTGAGGTGTTATATTTTTGTTATCTTTGCTAACATACTGAATACTCAAGTAAGTTTATTAATTTTCAATCTTTCTCCAAAAAAAAGTTTTTTCAGCCCCAGCGTTCTTAAAACTTATAAAAAACCTTGGTGTAACTGAAAGGTACTTTTTGAACCTTTTTTAGGGATTTTCATCATCATCTCCCCATCGTTCGTCATTGGTAACGAATTGATGCCTGTACCATCCGGTACCAACGGAAGAGTATTCTGTATATTCCTACAAAAGAATCTTTTCGTGTGGTATCTAGCCAAGTGTTCCATCGCAATTGTCATGTGCATGTCCATAGAACGTTGGTACGCCCTCGCTCATCCTCACAAGTACAAATACGTGTTCACCGCCAAAAAGGTTGCTATTTATGCAACCTTCATAACTATGGAAACTTTTGCTGTGTTTTTCCCAACTTTTTACTTTACCTACGTCAAGACGGAAGGCTCCAAGAATATTTGTGTGAGCAAAACGATATTTGAGGATATGCTAGCACACCAGCTGTATATCATCGCATATTGCATCGTTACAGCGTTCATTCCTTGTGTTGTTATCTTACTCTCGTATCTTCATTTAAGATGTTCAGTTATAGCTAAGCAGCAACCAACAGAAACGTATGCGCAGAATCGGCGTCGGCAACTGGAGTCCAGTCTCACAAAGATGAACGCCATCGCTGCCTTTGTATTGTCTGTTTGCATCTTTCCTAGCCAAGTCACGCTTGTTCTGTACAATTTTAACCTGGTTAGCTGGGATGTGGTCAATATGTGGTCAATTCTGAGCACCATTAACAGTGTGGTCAATCCATGGATTTATTGCCTGACCAACAAGGTATATCGTAAAGAATTCGCCAGATTGTTGTGTTTCTGCAGGAGAAGAGATGTTGCTCCGATTGTTCTATCACTTCAGACAAACACGGATTGTATTGATACAAAGTAATTCCTGAAAGATCTAGCAGCTTCTGCTGGAAATTCGAAAAATGAGTTGTAGCAAAAAACGGAAGTAAAAAAAAATCACAAATCATCAATTGTTTTGATTGTGTATATGTTAACTAATACAGATTTATTATAAAAGGAGCAATCCTGCAAAAGATTATCAAGCATTTTCCATTTAGTTAGTACTTTGTTTAGATTTACAAATGTTAAGAGTCAGCGGTTATATCATCTCTCTATCGTGCTCCTAACAAACATATATACTCACTGCTGTCGAGCGAAGCCAAAAAGCATATATTCTTGCCGACTCAATTTTGGAGCCTCGCTGCCCCTGGGTTCCCCCTATATCACATTATAATATTAGTGCCACGTGCCTTTCTTTTGAATGGTAGAAAGCACAAGCCACCTGTATTAACTCCACGGTTTGGCCAGCCGTCTACATGCATGCACACGACCGTTGATGAAACTTTGACTTACGAGAGTGCTAACCTCATAAAGTTATGCATATTCAATTACAAGTCACTGTAAACAGAATATGTTTCATTTATTTTAAAAGCTTGTACTTTCGAACGTTGCAAAACAAAAACTTCCGAAATTGAATTCTTTAAAAATTGTTGATAAAGATGTTTTGGTTAAGCGCAAATCGCTGTATAAAATTATGCATATTCAATAACAAGTTTTTGGAAACATGTTTACAACTCGACAGCATCTCTTTACATTATTAAACACATCCCTGTGTGGCTTTTTACGAGGGCAGAGTCAAAAATGCATCGAGTTTCTTAGACCCCGTTTACACTAGCGACACTCGAGTTATCTCGGAGTACTCCCGGGTCACTCCCGGGTCACTCGAGTTGTTTAAACGGTTGAGTGATCAGGGAGTACTCCCGGGAATGACCCGGTTGGGTCACTTGCAAGATGTGATCTCGGAGTACTCTGAGAACACTCAACTTGAAGTGTAAACAGCGACTCACCTCGGAGTACTCCAATTGTCATAGTAACTGACGTAAGTTGTATTTTCGAAACATTTTTGAGAAAACTACTTCCGTAAAAATTTAGTCAAAGGAATTAATTTTGAATAAAATAAAACTCCTAAACAATGACATTTATTGACAGTTTATTTTTTTCACAAATAATTGACACAGTGAGCTTTTCCCGCCGTTAGTTAGCCACTCCGAAGAAAAGGCGGGAAAGTGCAGACGTAGGCCACATACAATTGTTGACCTGCAATTATTTACTTTTCACTGTGGATACATTTTATCAATAAGTCGCAAAAGACGATAAAAAAACAAAATTTAACACTTTTAGAGAAAAAAAAAACAAGTCAACTTGTTTCTTGGTACAAATAGGAAGTATTTGCTCCAGAAAACTAGAAGAACGATTAAAGATCGCCAGTGAAATAGACGATAAGTAACGTCTAACAACAGAGAGCAAAACTTGTGAGTTTAAAAACTTTTGCATTTTATAATAATGTAATTTTTACAGACATATTTCGATCATGCATGCAGTTTTGAGAATAAAATAATGCCGACTATGTCATGTGTTGACTGCGACAACAGGGTGACCTAAAATGGCAAAGCTTATTGTCCCATGTTCGCTGTGCTCATCTTGTAAACAAAAATCACTTTTTCGTGTTGCCAAATAACTTCTATTTCTGCAATTTTAAAATCTTTCCAACGAAACTCTGTTTTTTGGCTTGACAGAAATTCTAGAAAAAGGAACTATCGGTTTTATTTGCTAGTCATCTTGTTTAAAGTGTACCATTTCGTTTCAATGTCAACAAGTTATCTTGGGTTTTCGAGTGATGCAAGTGTAAACGCAATCTCGACCACTTCGAGTGATCCCGGGTAACTCGGAAAAATGGCAGTGTAAACGCTTTCTGGGGACAACCCGGAAGTACCCGGGATAACTCGCACTAGTGTAAACGGGGTTTACGCACAACATTGGCTGATTCTTTATCTTTATAGAGTAGAATAATTCGTACCTTTTTTTCGCGGGCTTGTGATTTTGGTACTTAATTGTATCTTTGGACCACTCATTCGATAAACTTAGAGATGGTTGAGTTGACCATTATTTCAGTCCGGCGGAGCTATTTCCATATATTGATTATACGGGTATGTGCAGCTCTTCAGGGTATGATTTAGTCTAGAACAGGGTGTATAAATCACGGAAATTTTGTCTAGAACAGGATTTAAAATTTTGCAGTTTTTACAACCTGTTTAGTTCAGAGTGCAACAGTTCTTCCCGGACGAGAATTGGTTTGACTGGGTTTTGATGTACGTGAATGTTCCCCTGATTCAGAGGCCTGATCTCTGTTTAGAATTAATTTACTAATGATTGTTGTTTCCTTATCTGTTTTCTGGAACACGCAGACAGCAAGACTATTTATTACTAGTTTAGAACAGGGTATCAAAATCAAACCATTTCAGGTTTAGAACAGGGTCAGGTCTGTGAAGGTCCAGATGCACACCCCTACCCAGAATTTCGGTGAGTACCCTCCCCCCTCCTCCTTCTTACCGAGATTTTCAGTACTTTGAAAAAATCGTTATTAATACTTAAATAAATACAAATAAAAGCACGTCCAGGCGAAGTTTTAGATAATTCAGTAAAATAAATAAAAACGGAAGTGCGAAGATATTTACGTTCATTGAAGGCTGTTTCCACCTTTCAAAGCTCACTTTGCTTTCTTTTTTACAAAAATAGACAAATACACATATTTGATTAATTTTTAATAGTTAAAACTACATACAGACGGCATATATCTCACAAGACTGATATTCTTGTATACTAATGTTTATTAATTGCCATATTTGTTGCTGATTATTTTATAATATAAGATTACTTGATGTCTTATTAATAAATGATTTAATGTGTTAAATATTTCTAGTGACCCTTGGTATTAAAACAAACGATTGCTCGAGGTTTAATCACGAATGTCGGATCCTTGGCTTCAAAACTTATTTTTGTAAAAGGGTTTGAAGTTACGACGTTCCATCATGTTGAATTTCTTTGTCTCGTGAAACCTGATTGCATCCCTCTCTACTCTCTCATCCCTACTGGCCTGCAAACGAAAATCTATTATTAGTACAATGGGAAGCAGTAAGATTTTGAGGGGCAAAATATCTCACATTTGCGGTGCTTTTTTTCACTCTCAAAATATAAATTACTTCATTGATCAAGAGCTCTCAACTGAATCATTAAAGACGTTGATTTATTGCCCAATTTTTGCGTGACTCATAAATTTCATTGTGGTTACTGCCTCGAAGACGGTAGCCACTTTGTCGCCATGCGGGTAAGTGTAACACCACAATAGGAAGCCTAGGCAAGTCACCAAAACCACAGGAAGCCCGCAGTATTTCGAAAACTTGTTCGTCAACTGGCAGCCGATAATATCTCCAAAAGATTTTAAACACATGTGCCTTTCAAAAGTGTGCAATTATAACTGCTCTCATTCGAAGTATTTTAAATTTTGTTCAGCAAATACCAATCCAAGGTTTTTTTAAATAAAAATAACAGTAAGAAATTGTCTTTTCAGTTGAGATAAAGTATTATTTTAGTGACTACTACAACAATAGACGGTCCCAATCCCCAACGTAAATAATTTGATTTGAGTCTAAAAAATGTTCTAAACTAGATTCTAATAATGTTCTTAAATATAAATTTCTTTGCATTCCGTGTTTACTAGCAGTAGCCACAAAAAATAAGCGCTTAAAAAGAGACATTTATTTTAACCCTGCTGAGCACCTTCAAATGATGTTTTTGTTCTCAACACAAGAGGCAATGTTTCACTGACAAAACTAGAAAACACCTGTTTTTTCTTTGTTTCTGTGGTGTACGAGATAAAATTCTTTGGTCCATATGTCAGCCTTCAGTATGTTCTTAGAATGTTCTTGAGTATGGGGTATCAAATGGTTTCTGCGAACATGCGAGCAGTGTGTTCATTTTTGCGTTCTCAAATTTCTTTTACGAGCCGCGACCACTTAACAAAAATACAGATGTTTTAGTATACCATGCAGTAGAGGGTGAAGATCATATATTTGAAATGCGGAACTGTACCTATCTCAAGCAGAAAGCCTGCGATGATGAAACATGACAAAATAATAGTAATCAATAAACGAAATATTTGTTAAAGAGCTTCGTGTGTTTTCCCGATAGTACATTAATTAATTAATTATTATTATTATTATTATTATTATTATTACATAGAGCGCTTCCAAAACAATTACAGGCTCAGCTGTTGCAGAAACACTGAAGCCAGAGGTATATAAGGATGTTGCAAACTTTTTTTTAACCACACCCTAACTCCTTTAACGTTTATATATTCATATTTAAAAAACAAATCTACAAAGCGGGACTAACGAGAATCCTAGCATGCGAGCAGATGAAAATTTTTTGAAAGCACGAGCAAGAGAGCACCGGGTGTAATTACCGCGAAAAATTCGAGCAAAAGCCAAATTTTGCAAGCACTTTTACACTGAATGAGAACATTCAACACCCCTTCAAGTTTGGAGCATATTTAAGTCTAAAGTTCTGATAAAAAGATACAATTATAAGAAAGCCGTATATGCATTTCTGATAGTAATGACCCTATTGTAAACAGCTATTTGAGAAAGCGTTTTTTAACCTTTATCTTTTTTAAGGTTTTTGCTAGAAATCATGAAACAAATAAATGATTGTTAACCGTATTTTTCCAGTTAGAATATGTAAATAGATACCTTTTGCTTTAGCTGACGAATGCACTGACCAAAATTATGCTCAAATGCGTTTTTACAATATCGCTTCCTTGCACAAGTTAGAGATGCTACAATTAGCAAAATTGTTATGAAAAACACAGGCTTCATTATAAACGTGCTTCCGTTTTTCAATCAAATGTCTAACAGAATTATTCAAACACCACCTATTTGGCCGAAGTCAAACTTAATTTTACTTAGAGTTAGGACCCCTTGAATATATATAGCTTAAGTATTTGCAATGATGTCAACGAACTGTCATTAAAAAAAATAAAAGATGAAGCCACGTGCATGAAAAATATTAACACCTGCATAAAAGAAACATTTCAATTCTCATTAAATTACACCAAACGCTTAAATTATAATTGTGATTTTGCCATCAAAAATTGAAGCAATCTTTTTTAACATTATTGCCATAATTAAATGAGCTCTTAACCATTTTTCAAGGATTTCAACAAAATTTGTCCTTAATGTTCCAATTTTTCTCGTCAGCCCAAAAAGGAAAGAAACGAAAATAAAGAACACCGCGACCTGTAAAATAGTGTTGTGGTACTACTTGTCAACGTTATATCTACATTTGGACAACAATCAAGTTATGCTGCATGGACAAATGTTTAATTATCGGCATTATTTGACAAAAACCAAAAAAGTTATCCCCACAAAAAAGTTATCCCCATCAATTTAACACATTTATCAGAACAAATTATTTTATTATTGCGAGAAGTTAGCTCATATAAAAAGATATGTTTACTAATATTAATTTAGCAAATGTCCTACATGTCACACCCGCAGAGCGAAACCAAGCCGAGATAATGGACGGCGCATCATTTGGAAGGAAGACAAAGTGAAACATAATAGTTATTGGGCGCCTGCATCACAACTGAATTTTAAAAATAACTCGCCACACGAGGGAACTCTTTTTCAAACTTCTTTTTTCATTTCCCAAAAAGAAATTCCAAAAAACTAAGCTTTATAGGAAAAAACTGAATTTTTGTTTTACAAAAGCCGGGAGAACCGACCACAGAAAAAGGAAAACTCGACGGCTTTCATAAGCTTCAAAATGAATGCGTTGCAGAATATTACAAAATATTTCCTAAAATTGCAAAATATTCCAGCCAGAAAAATACGTTTGCTTAAATTCAGCATAAACGCCAAGAAAAAGATTTTAGATTAATTAAAATTATGATATAATGCTTCAATTATATATTAGTTAAAACCATACAATAAGTAATTTGTATATTCTTAGATAACATAGCAAAGCAGGTGCGTTAAATCTAATTTCAATAAAGAAACAAATATTCGTTGTTGCTATATTTCATTAAAAGAATTTTATAATACATATGAATTATGATTAGTATAAAAGTTACCAAAATTATTATTAGAAGACACATAACGACCAGCTTTGTTTTTTGTTAAAAATATATAATTCAAAAATGTTTTTCATTTTTCTATTTGTTTGACAATTTTTCGTTTTAACAACCATAGTTTAATTTAAAACAATGACTTAATGCTACTCGAAAATCTTAGTTGTTCTTACTTAATAACGAGGTGAAACCTTCGGTTATTCTTGAAAATCTAAGTTGGTTTTCCAAATAATATTTTTTTGGTTGGCAAAGGCTTTCAATGTTTAAAAATACGTGTATGTGCCTGCGAGTGTTTCAGCACTTGAAAACACCTTTACTTAACAGACTTGTTTAACCGTTCCAGTTAATGTAAATGTTGTTGTTGTTGAATTATCTCGAGCAGGTGAAAGCCCTCGACTGCCTCTCGTGTCAGTTTACTGATCTGACTCTCCCAATTCTCCTAAACGCTCCAGTGTTCCGACTTGGCGGCCAAACTATGAAGTTGAACAGCATCGACAAATACCCTTATCCGAGTTCTGATCCGTTCTGTGTATCAACCGTAAACTACCAGTGTCCTTCTTGTGTACTGAATCCTTATACGCCCTTGTACTAAACCATTTCATGCAGTGGGAGTTTATTTTATTTAGTTAATCATTCGCTTTTGGCCCTATTTATCCTTTCATGCAGCGGCGGGTTAAAATCATGTGCGATCAGTTTAATTTCTCATTTCGATTAATAACTTAGCTTTACAAGTTTTTGTTTGCTTCTGCAAAATCCTATTTTATATAAGCAGGAGAATTTGCTTAGTCGACCGCTAAAAGAAGATTAGGTCAATTTTTTGAAAAAAAATAACAACCTTGTCTAATGGTGAAAAACTCGGATCCGTTAAGTTTTAAGAAAAAAAGAAATAGTTGCGTCTGCTAGTAGTTAAAGCGTTACGGGTGGTAGTTAATCTCAAACTAGCAACCTTTAATCAGCGAAAAACTTAGCTCCTTAACTTTTATCGAGTTTCGAATTTGTCCAAGTTAAAAAGTTATAATAACTACTCAGTTCAGTGGCAACCTCGTACCCAGGCTCATTTCACTGGTATATACGGAAGTGCGTTTCGACGTTTCGAGTGCCAACAGCAACTCTGTAGATCGGTATACCAGCTCCTTAAAAATCATTATAAATTCAAAAATATAAAACTTTAAGAACAAACTATCAAAAAAGTTGTACCGTGCTGATGAGTCCTAACAGGACTACGGTTGCTCTTCGGTTAATTGCATTTTAGTTACACGATGAAGCCGGTTGTGAGCATGCGTGTAGGTTCTACCCGAAGTGTGGAGTTGAGTAAGGGTGGGTTGCTCTTTTAAAAGTTCTAACCTACTGATGACTTCCCATTTACCCTGGTTCCAGACTATTTCCCGTATTACGGTCCCAATCAATTACCCGAGTTACTGCTGCGTGGTCCTATGCTGTGTCACGTGCTATGACTAAGATTATGGTAGGTAGACAGAATCGTAGATTTGTGCATTGTGGTTTGATCTTTTAAAAGTTTTACATGGAGGGGGCTTGGGCCCTATAAAAACCACACATCCTTGTAGTGACATTTTGAAAACGTTCAGGCATTTTGCTTAAGACTTCAGAGCAGAGATTTTGAGAACGTCATTAAGTTATTAAAAGCGTAAATTTCTATTTTCAAATTTCAATTTTGTTCATCACCTGAGTGCTTGTTGATTTTCTATAAATTTTATTTTGTTTTGCAGTTCTGTTGTCACGTCTCTCATTTGCTTGACACGTGGTACTAAATTTCTATAAAAGATATTGAAGTTACTGCTTGTCATGCCCAGAAATGTTCTCAAAAAAATGTCCCGACGTTTATGATATTTCAATATCCTTCTTCAGCGGAAGTGACCGGCGCAAAAACAATTACGCGATGTGTATTTAGTTCCAAATTAGTGCAAATATGCATTTTTTTTATAAAACAAATTTAATCTAGAGATTGGCTTCGCTGAGAAAATGATAGACTCGCTGTGTGAAAATTGCAAGAACAGAGCACCAAAAAGCCAAGGTAGGTTTTGTAAGCTTCTAAAAGAAGTATGCCGTGAAGTTAAGATCAAGCCACAACTTCATAACTTGAAAGAAGAGATCTAGATCTTAACCGACATGGCCAGTTCTTATGATACAGATGTCAGTGGACTTGGTTTTTGGCAAAGAGGCCAAAAGTAAGGTTTTGAATCTTTTCGCAATGAGCCATCTAAACCAGAAACTGAACACCCGGCTTTTTCGATCAAAAAGTTCAACTGATGATTTTTTCAGCTCCTCGTGTTTTCGCCATATGACCAATTATTACTGGATTAACTCTAAAGTTCTTAGGAAAAAAGTGAATATAGCATTGTGATTTAATGGATGAGAGCTTAACCGTATGTTTTATTTAGATAACATCATGAGTAAGAGGATTCCGAACACTAAAACATGACTCAAACAGCGATTTAGGTTCGTAGAAATTTTAATATCAGCGGAAAAACAAAAGAAGGTAGAACCAAACCAATGGCCCTTGATAGTTTGGATTCATATCGAAAATTTTGATATTATGAATAGATTCTTGTTAAGCGTTTAAATTCTTTGAATAATGAAAACGTTTCCAGGAAATTCGTTCGGTTTATTGTTTTGAGTAGTATCTTTAAACAATTAATGCTTGGTGATAAATGAATCGAACAACGTATTACTAACTGATTAAGCTTAAGACTTTGGAGATTTTAAGGGCATAAAACTTTACTGTTTTATTATCACACAACTAAAAGTTAATCAAATATTTAATTGCTGTTTGTCCTGCGTCTGAAATGTTGCTCAGCTGTTAACTCGTCTTCATGCCGAATTTCTTCAAGGTCCCTTTTTCCCGCTTTCTGTGAAAAGATAACAGAGTAAAACGTTAAACGTTTTCTCTTTGATAAAAATAAAGTACAACTGAAAATACACAAAAGCACAATAACGTTCTCTGCTTATGTTGGACCTCGAGATGTTGTTAGCAAAGCAGTAATAAGTCAACACAACGTATGTGAAAACAAATGAAATAGAAAATAAATCTAAAAACAAAAACTACTGACATCACAGCTTCTTCTCTTCTTATAGGCTCCAATAATAATTATTCTATATTATTTTATATTTTATATTATAAATAGAAATAATCTATCAAAATTGTGTAAATATAGATATTACAAATTTCTTTATTAACCAAGGAAATGCAAATAAACGTATTATATTGTATTGCATTGCATTGTATTGTATAGTATTGTATTGCACTGCATTGCATGCATTGTATGGTATGACATGGGCGTGATGGTATGGCATGGCATGGTCTGGTCTGGTCTGGTCTGGTGTGGATGTGGTGTGGTGTGGTGTGGTGTGGTGTGGTATGGTATGGTATGGTATGGCATTGTATTGCGTTGTTTTATATGATATTGTACTGTATTGCATTGCTTTGTGTCGTATTGTATTGTATTGTATAAAGTGTGATAACTTTATTTAATTATATTTTGCTAAAATAGAAGGTAAGCAGCTGATGGAATAAACTTTATTGGCATGACTTGTACCTTTACAAGTATTGTTAAAGTTATAATTTACACACATGTTAAGCATTGTCCCTTACTTAGTAAAGCATTGAATAATTAAAAGATGCATAAATAATAAAGCATCGTTAATGGTGGCAACACTGAACCTAATAGTTCTTTGTTTTCAGTTTGAAATTATCAAATTTATTAAGTTAGCAAACTTTACGAGTAAGCCACAACCGGTTTTCTTACTAATTTTGTCGCAAGGAAGATTGCGACGGTTCAACTGTAACCTCGTCAAGCGGTGCTCCCACGTCAGTTAAAATCAATGAAAGAAAAAATATATATTCATCCTGAAAAAAGTCACCGATTTTCTTACAGAAGACCACGACGTTTCGTTGACATTTTATCGCTTGATAAACACTTGCAGGTAGCATTTGAAAGGTCGCAGTCTTACAGTGACAAAAAACTGAGACAACCGGATAAAAACATTTTTGTTTATATTTTTATTGTTTATCATTTAATAATTTACTTGTTTTTCATCAAAAACTATTTCTTTCTTGCGATTATAAAATTCAAAGTGAAATTAAGATAAAATTTTAAAAATGAAGTCCGCCATTCGTAGTTGTTTTGCTATTCATAATCTTGGTGCCCACGCGAAAAATGTTTTAAATTGGCAAATGTAAGTTGTAGGTGATTCTAAAGCGGTTGTCAACAAGTATTCTCTTGCAGGTCTGTGGGCTGTGTTTCACGTACACTCTTACTATTATTATTGTTATTATTATTATTATTATTATTATTATTTTATATTAAACAAAAACTAATTTCACGGTTAGTTCGGTTATGAAT
>JANCMA020104665.1:2500-25143 GCA_024336925.2 Zoanthus solanderi
AGTTGAATTCCAAACCTAAATTCGAATTAAGTGATCACAAAGATAAAGACCATGACATGCTTTTTATACAGGTTTTCCTAACTACGATACCCTGTTTATAATTAATCGTAAGATTTTTTCCAATTATTTGCATAATTACTTCTATCATGATTCCCTCCTTTGTAATGGAGGCGATTTCAATTGTGTTATGTCTAATCTAGATAAGTGTGGTGGAAATGCTAATCTTGGGGGCTCTGCTAAACAGCAAAACAGCGAAACGTGTTTTTTTGCATAGGGATTATACTATAGCGAAGCACTGGTATTTTTTAAGGGATAATATTTTTTTTAACGAAACAGATATACTTTTGGCATATTTTTTCGATGAAACGTCGTGATAATTTTTTAAATTAAAAATAAACAATAAGATAGCCTGGAGCGAGATTAATGAACAGATGGTATGCAAAGACCTGTGCATGTCAGGTCCGGCGGCCCACGCTAACCAAGTTCCCGCCATGGTAGGATCTTTATCTTTCAACAAAGTGATTACTTTTGAGGTTCAAAATGCCTCATCGATTTCAATTTTCAGTTATTTTGGCGAACTAATATGCCAGCACTGAGATCCATTTACACACGTGCAAAGATCAGATGTCTGATGAACTGATGCATTAGTCGGCTATGTGCTTCTAGCCCATAATCTTTTTGAGCTTCCACTGTTTCTTTATGAGACACAGTCTTTTCCTTATATGTATTTTACCTTTTCTAATGTTTTCACAGTAATATCTGAAGCAATGCGCATTACAACGGAAAGATGCAAAGTGAGAAATGTCTTTCTTTACACATTTTTTTTTTATATAAGAACAATTTCATAAGAACAACCAGGTTGCTTAACTGCACGACTTACCAAGCTATATGTAAAAAATTGCGTCGCTAAGTCTTGTCTGGTGCTAGTTGGTCAAAATTCATGCTAAATGCCTCTGAGAAATTTAAAAAGGTTGAAGAGGGTAAAGCAAAAAGAGTTAAAATCTATAGTACAGCAAAATAGATTGCAGAGGGTGAGAAACCGACTCAGTATTTTTGTGCTTTCGCTCTCAAGCGTTGTGAAGAAAATGTTTTCACTTCCCTTTTTGATTAAATTAACAAAGAAGTTTTTGATGTTGATGATTTAAAATCAATTGTGGTATCCTACTATTCTAAACTTTATTCTAAAGAACCGATTGATTTAGTTATTCAGAACAGCTTGCTCCAAAATGTTACTAACCAAATCCCTTCTGAAGAAAAACAACAACTGAGACAACAACAACTGAACAAAAACTTGATAAGAGAATTACTCTAGAAGAACTTACCAATGCTGTTATAGCTTTACCTTCTTTTCAATCACCCGGTTCAGACGGATTAACTGTTGAATTCTTTTCTTATTTTTGGAATTATTTTGGCCAAAAGTTAACAACCATTCTTAATGATAGCTATTCTGTCGGTCTACTAGCTTCCTCTGTCTCAACGAGAGAGTGTTAACCATCTAATTCATAAGATGATAATCGATATTTAAAAAATTGGCGCCCAATTTCATAATTAAATGTTGATTACAAACTGTATTAAATCATATTGTACACACTAATCAATAGTGTTCTGTTCTTGGAAGAAAAATTTCATCAAATTTGATTTTAATCCGTGATGTGCTTGATTATATTTCAACTAAGAACTGCCCGCTATCCTGGTCAGTCTTGATCAAGAGAAGGCATTTGATCAGGTTAGATGGGATTTTACTTTCAAATTATTACGTCACTTTGGATTTGGCGATAGCTTTGTTGAATGGGTTATACTTTTATATACAAATATATTTAGCCAGGTAGTTTGTAATTATGATCTAACTGTTCCATTTTTCCCCTCGCACGGTGTTCGCCAGGGTTGTCCTTTATCACCCTTACTATATATTCTTGTCACCGAAGTTTTATTTATTTTTTTATTTATTTATTTTTATTTTTTCGGATTAAGCGCAAAGCGCTAGGTACAAAAACAATAGGACTCATAGTCCCCTACTCGGTTAGTGTACCCTTTAGCCCGCAACATTATAGCTACTTCCTTTATAGAAGGGTTCCGTGTCCCTGGAGGGCCATTTTGAAACTTACACAATACGCCGATGAGAACACGTTTTGTGCATGATATTTTTTGTTTGCAAAAACTGCTTGCTTTAACTGACACATATGCTTGTGGCACCTGTGCAAGATTAAATATTACAAAAGCAATTTGGCTGGGCGCTTATGCTAATCGTGCTGACAAAGCGCTTGGGCTAAGATGGGTGGTTAATATGAAAGTGCTAGGGTGTTTCTTGGAGCTAATGCTGCTGGTACTAATTGGGACAAGCGGGTTACCTCTTTAAAAAAAAAAAACTTGGTGGCTTCAGCCCGATCTATCTGTTAAAGGCCGCATTACTGTTGCAAACATTCTCGGTATTTCCAAATTTCACTAAACTGGTAAAAGATAAATTTCTTCAAGTTCTGATGTACATGACATAAAGCAAATGCTAGTCAATTTCGTTTCGCGTGGAAAAGCTCATCTCGTTAGTTATGAAGAGATTGAGGAATCAGAGAACTTCTTTGCAAAACTACTTTTAGAATGCAGGACAAGAATCGAAAATTATAGACGAAAATGTGCGACGGGATAAGGATATACGAGTGCGAGTACGAGCCGTACTACAAGCAAGGGCCAAGAGGGAGCACGGGCGAAGCGGCTATGAAGCCTAAAAATAAACTATAAAAAATCGACCTACTGAAATTTCGATGGGATGTCACGAAATGGTTGACATTCTGGGACTCATTCAATTCAGCGGTGCATACGAATACAAATGTAAGTGATATCGACAAAATTCCACTACTTAAAGGGACTATTAGAGGGCCTCGCAGTCCAAGCGATTCAACTACTTTCATTAACAAGTGCAAATTACCACGAGGCAATTTCAATGTTAAAAAGGAATGATACTGAAACAAGCAAATGATTATAAGCGCTCACATGGACGAACTGCCGAAGATTTCGGCTTGAATAAACAACAAAGCAAGTTCGTTGAGAACAGTTTTTTATAAGATAAATGTGCACACACGAGGGCTGGCCTCTCGGCATTTTTTCAAGCGAGTAATAAGTATGGGAGTTTACTTATTCCAATCATTATGTCGAAAACCGCTAACAAAGTATGAGTTCATATTTCAAGGAAGATGACATTGGAAGTGCAGAAAATTGAAGATTTGATAGACATTATAGAAACCGAAATACAGGTTAAGGAGGCAAGCGGTCGTATTATAACAGTAACGGAGCAAGTTAAAAGGTCAACTCACTACGAGAAACCCACGACAGCTTCTTTTGTATCCTACGATGCGGGAACGGAAAGATGTGCTAAATGTAATGGAACTCATTTCTCGGAGTCTTGTTAAAATGTAACCGACATTGGACAACGCCATGTAAGTTTAAGATGCTTGAATTGTTGCTACATATGCTTGTCTTTAGGACATCGATCTTTTGAATGTAATTACATTACACGAGTTTGTAGAACATGCAACATGCTCGACATCAACAGTCCTTGTGCAATTTTTTAAAATACAATCAGATAGATAGATAGATTTCCAATTTTAAACCGGATTTATCCCCGTAATCGGGGATGGCCGGATTTAACCCGATCTGGCAGCAATCTCTCCAATTTCCACTCTCAATCTCGCTCGATTCAATGCATCCTCCTTCTTCAAACCAAAACTCCTGCTCTCCTTCTCCAGTTGCATTTTCCATGTCTTCCTCGGTCATCCTCGCTTCCTCTTTCCATTCACCCCAAACTCCAATGCTTTTCTTAAAAGATGCCCATCACCCCTCCTTAACACATGCTCGTACCATCTCACTCCATTCGCTTTTGCCATCTGAACCACAGTTTCCTTCAATCCCAACATCTCCATTGGGTCCTCTTTCCTCTTTTTCTCCATTAGTTTTGCAACACACATTGCTCTTACCATGGCTCTCTCGGTCATTCTCAAAATTTCCATCTCATTTTCTCTCAAACAAAATGTCTCACTCCCATATAACATCGCCGATCTCACACAACTCCCATAAATCATTCCTTTCTTCTTAAGCGAGAACCTTTTTGAGTTTAGCAACTCTCCACATTCCTTGAACTTCACCCACCCTTATCTTGCTCTTGCTGTCACAGCTGCCTTACAACCACCACTTGTTCACTCTATCCCCTAAATAACAGAAACTTTTCACTGTTTCCACCTCTTCACACAACTCCTCCATCGGTCCCACTACTCCATTAGCTTGTTTCTTGCATATTCCACACACAAAATCTCTTCCCAGCCTCGGGGTCACTCTCTTTACTTTAGCACATCTACCATGTATCCATTTACCACATTTCACACACAACAATGAATTTGCCATTACTCGCTTCCCATAAATGCCACATGGATCTATCTTACTTACAGTTACTTCACCTTCTGCACCACTAACACTTTTGTCTTTCCTAGGTTCACCTTCAGCCCCTATACATGTGTAGCTCTCAAATGCCTCCTTCCATTTCCAGAACTTTTCTCTCAGTTCCTCCATCGTTTCGCTCATCAGAACTAAGTCATCTGCATACAACATCTCACTCATTGAACCACTTCTCACACTCTCTGTAACTACATCAACCACAATCGTAAAAACCAAAGGTGACAACACGGATCCCTGGTGCACACCAACTTTCACCTCAAACTCCTCAGACAACTCTTGTCCAACTCTAGCTCTTGCCAGTTTTCGCACCTCCATACAGACTCATCATTGCTCTCATCATTACCTCTGGTGAATGATCAAAATCAAAACTTTTAAACCTTTAGAAGTAAATAAGTAATTTATAACTGCAATTATGTTCAATGCTGCTAGAAAAACAGAAGCCTTTGATAAGTTTGATTTTTGGGCACCTTGTACATGTATTATAAAAGAAAAGATCAGTGAATCTTTTAAAATATCTTTTTGCAGCTTGTGCCAAATGCATGCATCTTGTTGCAACTTTGCTTAAACTTAAGTTTGAACCCCACCTGAGTGGGGTAGGTAGTCTGGATTACATAGTTTGTCTGTGCCCATATTGTCATGATTTTCCAAATATTTCATAGCATTACGTAATTAAAATCAATAAAAGCTACAGTTTTATTTTTAATTATTGTTTTGAATTTACACCTTGGAATGAAAAAAAAACAAAAAAAAAAAAACAAAACTGTGAACTTTGTGAGGGCCACGTGTTAGATAACTCACTGGGTTAATCGTGTCACCCTCCTTAAATAAAGTCTATTGTATTGTATTGTATTGTATTGTGGTCGGAAATTGCAGACAGTAAACGGAAGTGAAAGTGTCCTGCGAGCGTGGCTCCATGGTAGAACTTTTGAATCTTGTGTGCATGGCCCTAGTTCGAGGCCCGTACTGACCTTTTTTTTCTTTTAGTTTTTAACTTAAAACTGCCTATAATGCTTTTTTCTTACTTTGTAATACAATTCAATATTAAAACATTTGAAACAAATTTATGATTTAATAATTAGACTATTTTAAAATATAATTGTGCATTACATGTTGATTGAGCTGGCTCTAAGAACCCTTTGATTTGTCTTCCAAACTATTAAACTTACCTGGACTTGATCAAGCTGTTTAGTGACATCATTAGCCACAGCATCGACTGGGGGGGAACCAGACTGAGCTGTATGGCTTGGTGCCATAGCAGGTGTCAAGGCAGTTGCAGAATCACCAGTCAAATGCGCCAACATCTCAGTCACTGGGTATGGTTCAACTTCGAAACCGCTGCAACAAGCAAGTTGTAACACATGGTAGAGAAAAAAGCAGGTAGTCACTGTATCTTTTAATTCTTAAAAAATAACTAGTTGAATCTTTTCCTCTGCCTAGTTTTTACAAAGTTTGTAGCATTTCGACAAAAAATGTTCTTGAATTTGGTAACTTTTATTTTTTACGTTAGTGTAATTCAAAATTGAAGAAGTTTCCACAACATAATATTTGTCTAAAAATACCTAAGTCTCTTACACATCCGGAGGGAAATACAGGAATTTTAGAAAGGATGGATGGGAAGACGTACTACCTCCCCAGACCATCATGGGATTCCCTCTGTTCAGTGCTCCTTGGTTTTTGAAAAGCATTTTAGACTAGAGAACACTATAAGTTGCTAAACAGCAATTTGTTCACTATGTTTTTATATCGGACACTAAAATATTTACGGAAAATCTCATAAGCACAACGAATAATAAATGACAAAGAACTTATGCTGCAGCTATAAAAGGGATGGTGATTCAAGCCCCATTGGTTAATTCCTCTCCCAAATCTGCCACTGACATAAGTCATTGCTTTGTTCAGCGATAACCAATTTTAAACTGGAGACGTCTTTACCTTTGATCATTTGCTAACTGATGAAACAGATTATAGATGCTGATGTCAGTAACAATTCTGTAGAGCGCTATTTGAACATACTAATAGCGGCAGGAGGGCAGAAATGAAGTGAAACTTACAATGGAGTCATAGTTCTCTCTTCATCTTGATCACAAGGTTTTAGCGCCCCAACTTTCACTCCTGCTGTTACTTGTAACAAACGTCCGTTGTCTAAAACAAAAAGTATTTGAATAGCAACGCTAAACAGGAATAAAAATGCAGTCATTTACTTTGATGGAAGGTAAGGGGTAACATTTTCCCTAAGAACTTGGTCTTGTGTGACAAAGAGGTGCTAAAATACCATTATGGTGGTAACCGGGAGGACACATTATGTTCGAGCACATGCTTTTGAGCACTCTAAGGATTGGGTGGAGAGTTTCCCAGTGAGACATTCACTATTTGCATTATGCATTGCTCACTGCTCGCAGTTTGAACACTCTGGAGACTCCACAATGCAATCCTGCAATGTGAAACCGTACATTGTGTGCCCAAGTTTAGGAGCTACTACTGTATAATGTCATTGTGGTAGATGTATTCATGAAATTCGGGTCTTCGCCCAATTCGTTTCAACTGTTGATTTGATCGATTTGCTATCATTGCAAGCTGCTCATAGAAAACAACTCAAAAACAATTTAAGGATGGAATTACCAAAACATTAAAATCAACAAATTTACTGGTTCTTATGAAAAATGTGTGAAAGTCAAATCAACGAGTTATTGTTTGAACCTTTCTAACGAAATAAGTCTGTTTTCTATCTATGCCTGGCTGATAAGGCCTTAAAAATGGCCAAAACAGCTGTCAATTGCTGCTAGCATTTAGGCTTGAGTATACTCTCTATAAAGTATATTTTAAGTATACTTTAGAGTGTTCCAAAAGAATGATACTTTTTGTATATACTTTCTATACTTTTATAATAGTATATACTTTCTGAAAAGTACACTCTCAGTAAAGTATATAGTTTAAGTATAAGTGTTCCAAAAGAATGATACTTTTAGTATACTTTTTCAATATATATACTTTAGGTATACTGTCTTTTATTATATACTTTCAATACAAATAAAGTATACTTGAAACATACTTTTTATGTGTGGGTCACTAGTAGTTTATGGTAGATTCCAGGGGTAAAAGCCTGCTACCAAATGAGCATAGTGCTCATTTTAGTGGCTTTAAGTTAGCTACACTAACAAGTTTGTTGCTATCACATGTATTGCCTTTCTTTTATTCTGCTTTTGTCTTTGTCGTTTCTGCTGATAGGTGACAGTTTTTCTTCAACAGTTTCGGCTTGGTGAGAGCTCTTTTCAGTGAAGCTGAACCGAGCTGAAACTGTTGAAGAAAAAAGTTCTGTCACCTATCAGCAAAAACAACAAAGACGAAAGAAGAATAGAAGAAAGATGAGGAAGTTTGTGTCAGCCCAACTAATACAACTATCACACAAGTATTGCACTTTTACTATAATTTAAGAACATCTGACATATTATTGTTTAGTCTCAATGAGAATGTACCATCCACAAAGATGATAAATGCAGTGACATGTTAAAACATGTGGAAGATACAAACCTTGGACTCTGTCTCCGTCTGATGAAATACATTCAATCTGAAAGCCAAATGAGCTTCCTTGACTGACTTCAACAAGGTCTTGACCCACAATGCACAGCTGGACAGCCTCCACTGGAGAACAAATCATATTCAAGACATCGTTCATTAACAGTACATGCAAACATTTGGTTTGTTGTTTCAATTGTAAAAACTAAAGTTTAACATTTTCTTTACTAAAGACATGAGTAACAACATGTCCAGCAGGGCACAGTTTTTATGCTTTGATCTGTGAACATAAAACCAACCATTACTGAGGCAAAACTCTGGAATGATCTTCCTGCTCATATTCAAAACTGTACCAACTTCAACATTTTTAAATCCAAGCTTAAAACATTTCTATTGAAGGAATACTTTGAACTAGTTTAAAATAGCTTTTTAACTGTCGAAACAGTGTAAACAGTGTCTTTGAATTCTAGAAACACTGTACACTATAAATACCTAATTTATTATAATTTAATATCATTATTATTATTATTATTATTATTATTAATAATACTTAATAATAAAAAGTTTTTTGGTAACTGCACTAGGAAACTCATTTTCTTAAGAAAGTGAAAGGTATAGTTCTTGGTTAGTTAAAATTTTCCAAAAGTTTCCCTTTTCATAATTGACTTTTTAGATGCTAAAAGATGCAGTAAATAAATATTGGTTTGTTTCTTCCATGATAAAGAATTGGTTTAATTTTTGATTAACTGTATCTATTACTTTAATTTCCTGGTCATTCAATATCTTTCAGAAGTTTTAGATTGGAATTTTCAAAACAGAATTGGCATTGGTTTTAAACGTTAAAGGATGGTTTTAAAACTTAAAGAAAAAGACAAATCTTTCTATCCATGAAAATTCAAGTTTCAGAATTTCCAAAGGCAATAACAAATTATTTTTTATTTTGTACATAAACTTTCAACTTGAGATTATATCATGGAAGAAAACTTTATTTGGTACCAGCTAGCTGAAATAATCTGAACAGGGATAAACTGATCAGCTTCAGTTTAGCTTCCTGAAATAATCTGAGCAGGGATAAACTGATCAGCTTCAGTGTAGCTTGCTGAAATAATCTGAACAGGGATAAGCTGATCAGCTTCAATGTAGCTTGCTGAAATAATCTGAACAGGGATAAACTGATCAGCTTCAGTGTAGCTTGCTGAATAATCTGAACAGGGATAAACTGATCAGCTTCAGTGTAGCTAGCTGAAATAATCTGATCAGGGATAAATGGATCAGCTTCAGTGTAGCTTGCTGAAATAATCTGAACAGGGATAAACTGATCAGCTTCAGTGTAGCTAGCTGAAATAATCTGAACAGGGATAAACTGATCAGCTTCAGTGTAGCTTGCTGAAATAATCGGAACAGGGATAAACTGATCAGCTTCAGTGTAGCTAGCTGAAATAATCTCATCAGGGATAAACGGATCAGCTTCAGTGTAGCTTGCTGAAATAATCTGAACAGGGATAAACTGATCAGCTTCAGTGTAGCTTGCTAGCAAGGCATAAATAAATACAAATAAATACTTTATTTTAACGTCAATTGCAAAGGAAGTGGTTACCCATTCTTCCTAGCCAGAGGCTAATGTTTAATCGCTCGATGGCTCAGATCTTGGCGTGAAAGCCGAATTTGCAGAGGGTGGAAAACTGGAGTACCCGGAGAAAAACCCTCGGAGTCAGATTGAGATCAACAAATCTCAGCCCACGTGCAGAACCCAGTACTCAATCCCGGGTCGTAGAGGTGGGAGGCACGACTGATGACCACTATACCAACCTGACTCCCCAAGGCAAGAATGTTTTACCAATAATTACAATACTGCCTAAACAATTTAACACAGGTTATACAGTCACAGAGAAATATAATTTTTCAAAATGAACATGCTATAAATTGCTTTTTATTTTAATTTCTTTTTTCTTTCACTTAACATTGATTTGATCCCATTTTCATGTTAACAGAACATGACACTTACAATAAAAAGGTAAATGAAACATATGTAATGAATATTTCAAATTTTCTTTAGCAATAAAGTTTAGGAATGGAACAAGGTATAAGCCAGAAAGTACATTTTATGACAAATGCTGGGATTTTGTTGGGTTATGTAAAAAACATGCCACACTCAGAAAAAACTACACCAATACAATGGCAACCCTGAGTGAACACACAGGATGTAATGGCTGTCACCAGCTGGGTCCAATACTAACCATTAATTTTTCTCAGAATCAAATAAAAACAAAAAATCTCAGCAAAAACTCATCTTCTACATAATGCAGAAATCTGTATAGCCTATTAAAACAGAGGAATTCAGTAACCAGTAAGTACTCATTAATTAAGCTCTTCAGAAACCTTGAATTATAGTAAAACACTTAAAAACGTCTGAATCAAGTACACAGGTTTTCCGTTTCTTTAATTAGTACAGGTGTAACAACTCTATAAAATCTTCAGTGTCAACTATTCACCAAGCATCTAACCACCACCTGGTTAGCCTAGCTGGTAAGGTGCCAATGTGAGAGGGTCAGGTTTGATTCCCAGCTGGACCAACACTCAGGGTCTTAAAATAATTGAGAAGGTGCTATCTTTGTTCTAACATCTGCAAATGGTTAGACCTACAGGTCTTCTTGGATAAGGCCCTGAGTTTCTTGACACTCTGTCGGAGGACTTAAAATAACCCATGTACTTGTCGAAAAGAGCATGGTAGTGATCCTTGTGTTGTGGTCTGTCTTCTTCACTAAGGGTATTTACAGTTGTTTCAAATAATATATAGTATGTGAGCCACTGTTGTGGATTATCTAAGACCCTTAATTGTTAAAACTCTGTATTAATTTGTAAAGCGCTTAAAGCTTTAAGAATAAGGGCTATATAAAAATAATATTTTATTATTATCTACTGTACCATCTAGTACAAAACTCCAATAACAGTAGTTGTACCTTCCGGATGACCACTGACCCACATCCCTTCATACGACATTCCTGAGGAGTGGATCAATGATCCTTCACCATTAAACACATCACCCCACCACTGACCCTGAAACAAACACATGCAATAACGAAATGAAATGATCTTTGCCATTACACATGCAATTTAGGCAATTGTAAAAGAGATTGTAATATTAATTTTGAGCCAGTGTTACCACTGCAATACCACTGCAGCAATCTTACCAAGCAACAAGTCATTTTTGGTGGTTTTGTCAATGCAACTTTGCAATATAAAACAATTATAGAGATTGATCTCTGCTTTTTATGTCCAATTAGGCAACTGCAAAAGGGGAGCTGAAAAACCTTTAGGTTAAATAGGATTTGACAGTGAGCTTATGACATCTGTATTACTGGTGCAGCACTCTTCAGGGCTTTTCAACTTGCTAGTCTAGTGACTAGTGTCATTTTAGATGCTCAGCTAGCCAAAATTATTGTTTGCTAGCCAAACATTGAAAATCTGAGATGTCTTCCTTGACAAAGACAGAAACTTGTTCAGTCAATTTTATTTTGTTTACTAGCCAAAGTGGCTAATGGAAATAGAAAATTAACAAGCCAAAACCGATTTTCTACTAGTCTGTGGCAATTGGCTACTGTCAGTGTTTAGCTCTGCTCTTACTAACATAATTAAGCTATGAAGCCACAACTGGGAGATCAGATTAGGTCATAATAGGTGTACAATGAATATTATGAAGCTTGAGTAATTGTAAAAGACTAATACAATAATGTCTGAAAAATGAGAAACCATAGTATTTCCTGGAAATGACAACAATCCATGATGAAAGTCATCTGCTGCGATAATCAAATACACCACTGGTTCAATTGGAAATTGGTGGAAGCAATATATAAATTCAAAAAGACAGATGCAAAAATAGCTGTTTTCAGAGCCTCAAACCTGTTCAAAGAATATTTTTTTGAACACTTTGCTGCATTGCTTTGCATCTAATTCCTTTGAACTTAATAAAAGAGTCCCATGTGATCTAAAGATCTCAATTCTTACAGCATAGATGGATCCATCTGCATACTTCATCATCCCACTGCCTTGTTTCATTCCATTCACCCAATCTCCTTCATAGTGATCACCATTACTGGAAACCAATCAATTTTTATTAGAATGCTATTATAGTAATTTTCTTCACAATGAGTGCTAATGGTGGCTTAAGATGTAAGTGACTATTCTTCATAATGGCTTTTTAGACCAGTGAAGAATATAAAAGCATATTAGGAAAATATAGTTCCTAATAATGTTCACCATAAAAAATTATATATTTTTGCTCCATCGTGCTACTTCTCCTCTCATGTTTCAACTCATTTTGTCTCCCTCTCAGTATTTTATGTAGTCTTGAACTTTAGCGCCGGCTGCAAGGCATGCAGTCTTGATAAATTCTTTCCTATTCTTTGCTCAGATCTGCAGTGCCCCAGTTCAATGTTGGCCATTTGTATGACAAATTCATGTATTCCTCTGCCATTTTACTATGGGTGTTGTTGTTTTACAGTATTGTCTCCATATCATGCCATTTTGACACCATGTTACATATTGAATATCAACCAGTGGTGTAAAGTTCAACAATGGGTAAGAGTTATCCAAAAAATATCAGATGTTTTGCTTCCAGGTGTTTCAGCCTTTCTTGCCCTTATGCTTATGCCTTTTCTAGGCCTAGTGGCTAGTGGAACAGTCTCCCATTTCTGTTAAGCAGATGGGAGTCTTTAATTTCCCTTGGACAGACACTAACCTATCACAAGTTAGCTCCAAACAGTCACTGGCACTCATTTAGTGACCTCAGATCAATGAAAAGGTTTTCTCAGCTTTGGTGGAAAAGGTTGCACAATTTTCAAAGCTCAAAAGAGCTGGTTATCTCACAAAATACAGTAAGTGTATTTTTCTGTTAATGCCCAATTTTAAGATTTTATAACCTTCCATTCTCAAAGTAATTACACCCATCCTTGAAGCAGTTACAGATCATAAATTATTATGTCAAAACCCTCCTGTATCCACATTTTTCCAGAGGCCCCCAACTTCTACGATGTCTAGTTAACTTTTCTCTCCCTAGCTATGTGACACTCACTAAGACAGACACTCTTGAGGTGTTTCAACCTCCATACTTACTTGGTATTTCCATCCTTCCTGGTAGCACCCACTCAGTAGAGACCACCTTTCCTAAAGACATCCTTAAGGTGTTCTGTCTTCCCATACTTAAAATATTTCAACCCTTCCTAAAGGTAGTTGGTCGTTCATCTCTCCTCAGGTAATAAAGCTTTACTTTAGCCTGCATTACAAGGGTCTTACAAAGCCCATTTACCATGCTTCAAAACTTTTGTGAAACGCTTGCTCTGTAGGCTAGATTTACTTAATCCCACTAGCAAGTTTTTTGTTATAGTTTTGGAGTAAGCACCTAACATTCCCAATTGCTCCTCTTACTCTACTACCTTGCAATGCTTCACAAGCTTTGGAAGTACACAAAAAATGGATATTAAAGCTACTTCGATAACAGGTTCAGATCTTTAGGCTGGAGGTCTAGTCTAATTGTGATGGATTTAAAGGGTATTGCCTGCTAGCAAACAAGAAATTATTTTAATTTGTACTAGCATGTAGACACATCTCACAATCATTACCCACATCATATTAGTTCTAATTGTCCCTGAAGTACAGTACCTGTAAATCTGAGTACCATGACCATGCTTTTTATGGTGATGAAATGATCCTTCATAGATACTGCTGTCTGCTTCGGTAAGTTTACCCTGTCCTGAGTGTACATAATGGTGACCAACTTTTTACATACAAACATTACTTAAGTACAATAACAGTTTTATTAGTAATTTACTAATAATGGCAATCTGACATGTATGATACTTACTGAAGAAAAGCAATTATGATAAAAACAACTAACATACGAATAAAGAAAAATGAGACTTTTTTGAGTTTACAGTACAATTTACGATTGCTCAGTCGTAATGGCTGCCCATAACTAAGAAGCAAAAATTTTCCTTATCTCAAATTGTTACGGGGGAATAAGATTTTGGATATTTTCCTTACTAATGCACCCTTTGATTTTGAAAAAGTTTGGTGTGTGATTATTTTACTTGAACCAAATCATAAATGTATGATTATTAATCTGAAATAGAAAACTCCATCTAAAAGGAAATGGATGGAATTCTGTGACACTCAATCACATTGTAAAAGTGCTACAGTATCTTGGATTTTCTTAAAACAAAACAAAAAATTATATGATAGATTAGAATTTCGTGTTTAATGAGAGAGAGATCAACAGTGCAGATATGAACTTTTATTCATTCTCTTCACCTGCAACTGAAGTTAATTTTCTTTCTAAAATTAGAAGGACAATCAAAGATTCTTCTAAATAATGACCCGGTTTTCATTTCTCCTTTGGTCAAACTACCAGAATGTTGACATCTTCAGTGCAATGCAAGTGATAAAACTGTGGAGACATTTAGTCACTATTGTATTAGTTCCATAACCATTGTTACTATTCTTGACTACTAAAATACCATTGGTCACAGTTGCACAGTATCACTCGCATTGTACTGAAGATGGCATATGTAAATACTGACACATGTTTGTTATTAGCTTAAAATTTTCGTTTTTTCATCTAAAATTTGGACAAACTATTATTAGGAAAAAGGCATACCTTTCCTTGTAAAAGTATGGTTGCTGACACTGACTTAATTTAACCAAGAAGGACTAAACATATTCTTAAGGTGAACCATGTTAAAAAATACTTTAAAGAGCAATACTTAAGTGTTTGGATAGTCAACTAAACAATGGTGGAGAACTGTTAAAACACTCTAACTGGTAAAGGAAAGAAAGACTCTTAGCTCATTATTTTGTTTAGATAAAGTAAACAAGATCTTTCTGAGAATCAGTACTGACAATGATAATATTGCTCGATCCATCACCAATGGTCGTTCCAGTTGGAACCAAGAATTCCTAGCACTGATAAAAACACCACTTTCAATTCTCAATAAACCTTTAGTTAAAAGAACTGCATCTGGACCCAACAATCTCTGGTAATTGGTTTTGAAAAAAATTTGCTCTTGAACTGGCTCCATAATCACACATCTTTAATCTATCTCCTGAAGCTCAAAAAGTTCCTGTAGTCTGGAAGTTGGCAAACATAGCTCTAATTCCTTCCTAGATCAAATAGCTGGTGTGATTTACCACCACTAAGACCTCCCTAGATCATACTAGCTGGTGTTATTTGTTCAGAGGGTGAAAAACCAAAGTACCTAAAAAAATCAATGAGTGTGATTAAAACTTTATGCAATACCCTCTAACTTCTATCTGTAGTGACACATGAATGATACATCAACTTGAATCGTTTTACTGTATAACAGTAGTTCAGGGTATATTAAACCACAAAAATGTCTGTAAACAGTTAGCTGGCGACTATAAACCATAAAAAGATTTTTAAAAAAAATTTAAAAAAAACTTTTTTTGTTGAAGCAAGGGGCAGCCACAATCTAATCATGCATTTATCTTATCAGGAATTTGTACAGAACTTTGTGAAATTCATAAGCTGAGTTGGTTTGTCACCTTCTCGCTGATTGTTCATCCACTCTCCTTCATACGTTCCACCATTATCATACGTCATAATTCCGTGGCCATTTAGTTCTCCTCTTATAAACTGTCCTGTGTAATTGTTCCCAATCGATGCCCAGTATCGGTAACCATGTCCTTGAATTTCACCATCACAAAACTGTCCTTCATAAAAACTGCCATCTGCCATTAACAACTTCCCATGACCTGAAGGTCAAAAGATTAATTTATTCAAACTGTTTCTGCTTTTTCCTAAGTTGTACAGTAGTTGTACAATGTACAGTATTGAAGAGCAATCCATCCTAATAACAAGAACTTTATTTGCTAAATTGTGAAGAAAAAGTTAATCATTTATCCATTCTTTTACTTAATAAATGAATCTCCTGTTGCAAGCTCATCAAACAAAGTTTTTAATCTTTAATTTATAACTTCAATTTAATATTATTCTGTAAATAGGCATTTTTTTGGTAGTTCTCAAGTCATACTTACCAAAAATAGTGTCAAATTAATATTAAATATCATCATTCTGCTGAATTGAAGTTTACTAGACTTGTACATACAGTACTGTACACTGTATATTAAAATAACTCAAATCTCTTATATTTTTAATATCATCATCATCGTCCCATTTTGATCTGGGTTTATCCCCATAAATGGAGGTGGCCGGATTTACTCCACTCTAACAGCAATCTCTCCAACTCCCACTCTCTATTTCACTCGATTGACGGCATCCTCCTTCTCCAAACTAACACTCTTGCTCTCCTTCTTCACTTGCATTTTCCATGTCTTCTTTGGTTGTCTTCATCTTCTCTTGCCCTTCACTTCAAACTCCAGTGCTTTTCTCAAAACATGCCCATCATCCCTCCTCAACACATACCTGTACCATCTCACTCCATTTGCATTTGCCATCTGAACCACTGTTTCCTTCAATCCCAACACCTCCATTAGGCCCTCTGTTCTCTTTTTCGCCATCAGTTTTGTACCACACATCGTCCTCACCATTGCTTTCTTGGTCCTTCTCAAAATTGATAGATTGCCCTCAGGTCATACATTACTAAAAATAGTGTCAAATCAATATACTAAATTTCATCATTCTGCTGAATTGAAGTTTACTAGACATGTACATTAAAATGACTCAAATCTCTTTTGTTACTAATATCAATACTTGATTTTCCTCTGTTTCAGTTTTGTACAAATCTTACCATGCTTCTTGCCTTTCAACCATTCACCTTCATATCTAAAGAATCTGTTGGAATAGTTGTACACTCCAAAACCTGAAATCAGAATTAACATTTAGACTAAATGAAAATATTTAATCTGAAAAACCAAAATTAGTTGATAAATGTTTCTTGATCACCTGCAGTAGAGACTAACAAGTTTGTTTTATTTAACCCTTTCAGTCCCAGTTGTATTGTTAAATTCTCCCAACTTGAGCCCATACTTTTCATTTCCAACAAGTTTGAGAGAATTTTACTTCTAGTCTTCAGTGGTTTGCTTTGTTTGATCAATTCTCATTTTCTCATTACCAAAAGTCTTATTTTGTATGTGTTATGTAAGGAGAAGGTGGGTGTTGATAACTGACTGGGACTGAAAGGGTCAATTTAATCAGAGCTGTCAAACCCCAAAATTCTAAAATCTTGAGATTTTAGGCTAGCCTTTTTTTGGGAGGGGGGGGGGGGGGTGAGGAGATGTCAGAGGTACAAGGGGAGTCCCCCTCCTCCTCTTATTCCTAGGATTTCTTTCTGTGAGACACAAAAGTCGACTACTGAAGCCGAAGCCATTTTTAGCTGCAAAGTTAAGCCGTGTAGATAAATATAACACACCTTTGCCACTTTAACTCAGGGGCAGATCCAGGGGTGGTGATGGGGGGAAATATGCCACTCCCTTTTTGGGAAAAAAAAATCAAAACACATGTAAATATTGTAAACTAATAAATTTTGTTACTTTTGTTTAATAAAAATAAAAATGTTGTTTAATGAAAATATGTTTCTCTCTGAGAATAAGACTATAGCATCCCAGAAATGTTTGTCACTCGTATAAAAATTTGTGCACTTTTTGGGATCCCTGTGTTAAGTGAGTGCACGTGGCGATGACATTTTGACTATGTTTTCAGCGAGTAGGTAAGGTTGTAGAGTTCATACTTGGCTACGAAGCATGATGACCACAGAAAGGCTTTCTGATCTAGCTGTCATTTCTATTAACGGCCACGCAGTGTCAATCAACAGGATGGAAATCTGTAGCTTCTTATGGCAGCACAACCATGATAGATGAAGTCTACTTCACTGTTCTGAGTATTCAACCAGAGGAATGCACAAATAAGAGCTGTGGCACTCCCACAGAAATAGCTTTATTGCCCTCTCTACCAGCACCTGGTTGCACTACTTATCCTTTTACCAGTGGTTGCCATTTGAGGTGAGCGATTGCTCTCGCTCGCCATCACTCATGTAAAATTCATCTGAGAAGAGCGATAAATAGACCACCTGCTCAAGAAAAATCACTTGTCTCGTCATAGAATAAGAAGCACATGTTCCTCTTGCGATTCATCTTTTCAGAATTGAAAAATTTCTTATACAAAGCAGCTTTGTCAAGAACGTCAAACAACAAGCATGATCATGTTTGCCATAATTTTTTTTATCTGTTTGAGATATCGTATGGCCTTTGTTATTGGCTATGGGCATTATTGTTTACCTCCGATCAAAAGAAAGCTTGCATTTTGGTTGAGATTAAAAAAATTGTACAGTTTAGATGGTGTGAGAGCAACATTGTTTTGGCCAAATAATGGACACTATTTCTAAGGGAAAAATCGCTCACCTCAGTTATCTTAGGTGAGCTTTCTTTCACTCACCAAGGATTTTCAAACAGCAAGCACTGTTTTACCCTAGAACTATCACTCAATGGAATAGTTTACCGATGACCCTAATTTATTTAAACATTCTGTTTCACTAATCAATAGTCTTGTAAATTAGTTGTTTTTTCCTATTATTAGTTTTTTTGCGTATTTTATTCATCTTTTTTTATAACCCCATTGACCCCAGCCATTGATCTTCATGAAAGAAGGGAAGGCTGTTATGTTAAATAAATAAAATAAATAAATAAATAAATAAATAAATAAATAAATAAATAAATAAATAAATGAGTAACTGCAGAAATATATTATCAAAAGTTCTAACTACTCACGGGCTCTACGGATGATAAATATGAAAATTAACTATTAATAATATCGTATCATTAGTACTTTAATCTCATATTTAACCTCCGTACCATTGTGACATAACATAAAAAGATAACCTTTGGAAGCATATAACATAACTAAGTATTCCAAAAAGATAACAAAATTGTTCATCGGGAATGAATTTAAAAACCGGAAGAATATGTTTGCCAACCGGGAGACCGGGAGAAGCAAGTCAAGACCGGGAGATCTCCCGGCTTGGCCGGGAGAGTTGGAAGGCCTGTTTTTGTGAAGCCACAACATAACTGTACCAAGTGAATGTAATTTGAAAATTTTAATCACTCACCATCACGAAGTTGTTTTTTTGTTTCTCCGACATAGTGACCGACTCTTTTTGATGTGGTGGTAGTTAAGAAAGTAGTCATATTCGGATTTCATTCCTGTGTAAAATCATAAAAACTCAATTTCACAAACGTTACCCTTCTAACGTATTTTGTTCGCCATCTTTGTTGTTGAGTGGTTGCTAAGCGAGTCTGAGCACAGGCTTCCCAAGCTGGGAGTTAATAAAAATTTCCCAAAATTAAAAATATCAACATTTTGGAAATATAAATGTTCACCTACCTTGAGTTCACTTCTCTTTTTATCTCTTATGTGTATTTTGGGGGCGACACAAAGACAAAACAAACTCGAGGTAGGTGATTTCTATTTCATATATTTTCGTTGTCGAAATTTTGACTAATATAAATTTTATAAGACTTTGTATGGGAAATTTTTAATATGACTACCTGCCAGCTTGGGAAGTCTGTGGTTTGAGTGGCAACTTACTTTGAACCGGCTGAAGAATGTTTAGCCAAAAATGTTCTACTATACTTCTGCCATAACGGTAATGCAAGATAATTACTTTATCTACCTTTTGAGCGATTACTCGGTTGCTTTTCACAGGAGCCGCTGAACAGGGAAGGCCTAAAAATTTCCCCAAAAATGGTCAAATAACATTCCGAACAAGGATTTTAATACACCAGCAAATCTAGAACAAAAAATGACAAAAATGGGATGCTTTGTCGGTGTTTCAAAAAAAATTGATAAATATTTAAGTTATACAACACCGTCATAAGAAGTTAAGAATTTGGACTGACGTTTCGGACTGTATTCCAAAAAATTTCTAATACTTTTCATGGGAAATTAAAAGTTACGATCTAATACCTTTAAAATTTCAGTGCGCACGTACGTAAGGAAAAACAAAAACATTGCAAGTCGATGACATTGATGAGCCTGCTGGCCAGCGGGTGTAGTTCTTTCAAAATGGCGGATGTGCGAGAAGTGCACGTGGAAGGGACTTGTCAACTAATGTGTCCTTTAAATGAGCGTTTGGCCCGTGAGCGACAACAAAGACTACATGTTTTTGAAATCAAGAAAGGAACTGAAGGACAAAGGCAACCAAAGGGAGATCCGAGTGCGGTTGTTAAGGAATTTACAAGATGTGCAGCGGGCAAAGACATTGGACGCGAACAACTGAGGCCTGCGAATGTACTTTTAATAACAATGAACTATTTGATCGATAATATTGCTGATCGAAACGACCAACCGTGGCACGTGGTGTATTCATTTATGTCAGATCGTATCAGGTAGACTAAAACTTCCCGAGAATGAAACAGTTTATTAAATAATTTAAAGGGATAATTTCCGTACTGGGGTGTACTTATTTATGCATGCAGTTTCATCGCGTCTTTTACTATAGAAGTTAGGGTCTGGGTAAGGTTTAGTTTGTATGACTTAACAATAGTACACCCCAATACGGAAATTTTACCCAATACTATCATGGGTAAAATTTCCGTATTGGGGCGTACTTAATTATGCTGACAGTTTACGCAAAAAAATCTCAACTATTTTCTATATAGCTAATCATAACCCTAACTCAACAGGACCCAGTACGCCTCAGCACGGAAATTATCCCCTATATACATACTTTATAATATGTATTTTAGTTTCATTTACAATATAATGTCATAAATGTTTGCTTTACTAGTACTGCTAAAATACACTGACCACTTATTCTTGCAGTTTTCTCCCAGTCGAAAAACTCTCCAATGTGATCATGAGGTACACCAGAAGTGTTCACCAAGGATGTCCTTCGTTCCCAGTCTGCTTTCACGTTATTTCTTAAAATGAGCCCACAAGCATATTGCTCAAGATGGCGGCTAACGTTGACAGAATACAGCAACAACTTCAGGGTGAATTAGAAAAATTTAAAAGCGTCCAAAAAGGTTAAACGTCTTATCGAAAAAATTTTTATGGTTTGTTATTGCTGAAGCAACTAATATTGCACGTTTGTCTTTCAGATTTGCAAAAATCATTAAATACTCGGCAACAGTTAGACGCACAACTTAACGAAAATAATGTGGTCAAAGAGGTGGGTCCACTTTTTCTTTAAGTATTTGTTATTAGCAAAGCTTCAAGATCTTTTTTGACCTTTATGTGATCCAGCAAGATCTTTAAAGTTTGAATTAGGCTCCAAATGTTCTTAGATCATCGGCGCCGCAGTGAAGAGACCTATGTGTGTTCAGCGATGTGCTAAAAGGGCTTCAGACTAAAAACAGTAGTACTTGATTCACTCTAATTTGCAAAGCGAAAGGACACTAAATGTGTTGTATTTTGAAAAGATTATATTGCAAACTAATTTATTTTAAGTGCTACATGACGACCACATTTGATTTGTTTTAGTTTCGTATTCGTATTCTACATTTATGAGTAGCTTGTTATGGCAAGCCGTTCCAATAAAAGTTTTATCCAGTTCTCAAAACATGTTCAAATTACCTCACTACGTATTGAGTTACAAGTCGAGTTTCCCACTGACGTTAATCGTTATTCAGTTCTACACTTTTGTTTATTGAGAATTCAAAGAGATGCATTAAATCTCGACGAAAACAAGACAAGTTTCGGGATAATTTCCGTAATGGGGCATATTGGGTCCTGTTGGGTTAGGGTTAAGATTAGCCATATAGAAAATTGATGAGCTTTTTATGCATAAACTATCTCTATAATTAAGTACGCCCCAATCTTGACAAGAACTCAACCAAGTTTCTTTAAATTCTCAATGAAGACTCGACCAGTTTCGTCTGGTCCACAGGGGGCCCCTTTTTCTGTTACAGGCTGCCACATGCATAAGAGCTCAACAGTGCTGCTTCAAGGGTGAAATGGAAACCTTTTCCCAGGATTTTAACACATATTTGAGTAAGAAATTATTCTACTGATCATTTCCTTCTTGAAAATCTAGAAAGGAAACTTGATCACAACAATTCTTTTTGACTAATTTGGCAGCTAAAAGAAAATATGAGCAAAGGAAAGATGAAACAGCTCTTTGTCCATGGGGGAAGTATACACTGCCAAAAATATCAGAAATAAGTCTGATCTGATCAGGAATACAAATACATCCATCCAAAGAATAAAGCGATGGATGTCCAAGTGTATTCAACTAGCAACTGTAGTATTTAGTTAGTGCATAACTTTTTGCTTCTCTCTGTGCAGCAATGTAGATCAAACCATGTATGATTTTTATCATTTTAAGCAGGAAAATGTGTTAATAAAGCATAGACCAGAACTGCATCTGAATGTTGAAACCTGCTAATTTACTAAAAAATTGCAATACCAAATCATGAATGAAACTTTGTATTTTAAGGTGTTACTGGCTGGTGTTAATTTAGTAGCAAGGAAATGGTTTCAAAATACAGTAAGAATTGGCCATTTTAGAGACCCTAATTTAAAAATTTTAGAGGGAACAATCAAATGAAAAATATGATATTTTTGTACTATCATCATGAATCCACTTTCGATCTGAGCATGGCTCAGCGATCAGAGTTGGGGATTTGAATTCGGGAAACCCGGGCTCAAATCCCCGACTCGGACTACTGAATGAATTTGTCCTCGGTGATCCCAGGGGCAAATTCACCACGCTTTGTAAATA
>JANCMA020104666.1:0-14877 GCA_024336925.2 Zoanthus solanderi
ATGATATCAGAGTTTGAAACGGCACTTTACTCTTTAATAGCATTTTTTTAAAAGTGTTTGGAATGAAGATGCAATGGTTGAAAACATAGAATATAAGTATAACAAAGTAAGAAATATGAGGTTTTGAAGATATCAGCCCTGCTGTTCAAAAGCGCATACACAAAAACAGCTCACGGCGGAGCTAGTGAGCTAATAGTTCAGCTGGTAAGGAAGCTGTAGTAGTATCGCAGAGGGTCCGTTAAAGCCCGAGGTTCGCAATTGCTTAAAAACATTGATAACTGCGATTGTTTTATAATGTCATAACTAACTACTAAAATTCAACATTTTTCCATTTCTTATGTTCCAATGAAGGGTGTGTTGACAATGCCTAACGGAGACTATATCGAGGGCTCATTCTCGGGCCTATGGGGGGACGGCATTAGAATTACCGGCACGTTTTTCAAGTCAGAAAGTCAACCTGATGCTCGGGCAAGTGTCGGAAGGTTAGTCAACAGTCTCTTAGTCTGAGTATATAAAATAGTTGTTGAATAAATCTGGAGGCTGGAAGACACACACGATGTTATATCTATTTGCCAATCCCACTACCGTAAGTGTTCAAGCAACTTTAATCCTTGCAGAAGTTTTTTGAGTTACCATTTTTTTCTTGTTGAAAGCACTAACGAAAAACGTTGTCCTTAACTAGTAAGTTTAGGAATAATAAAATATAAAAGATATAATGCTAGATAAAACTATTATCTGTAATAGAACATATCATTTTAAGTTAGACTCCGTCGAAGAAGAAAGCAAAACACTGACGTTTTGGATTTTAGTCCTTCATCGCAGCTTTCATTCATCACAAGTATTATCAATTGTGTGTTATTCCACTTCCTAGGACAACGCATAAGGCCAAGATGGTTGTACCTGCATGCAAGAAATGGACAGCTTTATTCCAACAATGCAGAGAAGCGCTTGGTTGTCAGCAAGACCGTGACTGTGACAATCAAACCGCCTGGAAGTACGTGTCGATTTCGTTACTTAGCGGTCACGATGGAAAGCTGCCAAGAACTCAACAGGAAATAATGCAGGAATTGCTGAATACCAATAACGAAGTGGAAAGGACAGGGAAGCCAGTCTCGTGCGATTTAGAGACTCTACAAGTCTACTTGTCAAGGGTAAGATTTTTAGTGTTTGAGTTGGTAGATGATGATGATAATTATGATGATATTGACGATGACAATGATGATGATGATGATGATATGGATTATAAGGGTGATGACAATCATGATGATGATGATGAGTATGATGTTGATGAGGATGATGATGATGATGATGGTGATTGTGATGATGATGACGTTAATGATGGTAGTGATGTGGGTAATGCCAATGATGATAAGGTACCAGTTGTGATTAATGATAATGACGGTAATTATAATGATGATTGTAACTGTTGGTAATCAAATTAATGATAAATATGTAGCCAAATGCACTGTTTAAAACAGTAGACAATCCCTATCAAAAAATTAAGTACAGTATAAGTTAAAGCATTTACCTGAAATAAAGCTTTGACGGACTCCGTGGTGAAGTTATAAATTTAGAAAAACAAATTGTGTAGAATCGTTGGTTCTTGTTACAAAATTAATTATTAACCTCTTATTGATTAAAATATACTCTTCTACTTTCCATGTATTAGGCTGCCTAAATCTTTAAATGATCAATGACTTAGACTCAGACACGAGCTCGGCACTGTTTCTGGCATTGCCACAGAATCTTTTTGAATTGTCAAGTTACTCTCAAATACTCCAGTTATCAAAAGGCTATGCACATGATATATCTAAAGAATGAGAAAGTCATAAACAACTGTTTAATCGATGGAACATCTTTTCACAACTTATTCATTAGGCGTTTGAGTTGCGTTACCATCCTATGGGACAGTTGGTGGAGGGACTTGTAGAGGTATTCCGAGCATCTTACGTCGGAATGGGAACTCATCGCAGACTGCTTTGTCACGCTGTTGCTGAGGTCAAATCGTTTGTTCAGCGGTTGTACAGTTTAGTTAGGTAAGACCACTTTGTCACGCTGTGAAAGAGATCAAATCATTTCTCCAACTGAGGTAAAGTTTAGCTAGATAAGACCACTTTGTCACGCTGTGGAACAGATCAGCCATTTGTCCAACTGAGGAAGAGTTTAGCTAGATAAGACCACTTTGTCATGCTGTGGAACAGATCAACCATTTGTCCAACTGAGGAAAAGTTTAGCTAGATAAGACCACTTTGTCACGCTGTGGAAGAGATCAACCATTTGTCCAACTGAGGAAGAGTTTAGCTAGATAATACCACTTTGTCACGCTGTGGAAGAGATCAACCATTTGTCCAACTGAGGAAGAGTTTAGCTAGATAAGACTACTTTGTCACGCTGTGGAAGAGATCAGCCATTTGTCTAACTGAGGAAGAGTTTAGCTAGATAAGACTACTTTGCTACGCTGTGGAAGAGATCAAATCATTTGTTCAGCTAAAGTAAAGTTTTTGTCATAAATGGGATGCTGTGTCGGTGTTTCGATAGAAACGATTTGATAAATTTATAAGTTATACACTGTAGTGAAAAAAAAAATTAAAAACTGATGTTTGAGACTTTAGTCCTTCGTCGAAGTGAATGTCAAATTGAGTTACAGTTTAGCTAGGTAAGACCACTTTGTCTCGCTGTAAAAGAGATCAAATAGTTTGTTCGGCGGCTCTACAGCTTAGTCAACTGAGATAGTTTGACCTTGCTTCGTCTGCGGCTGAAGTATAATGTAAAGACTTAGAGAAAAAGCGACACTGATTATCTCCAAAATTGTTCTCTTTTTTGGCGCTTGGAGGTAAGTCTTAAGTTTTATGAAAGAGCTGATGCCAAGCTATTCGGTTTGACCGTTTCATGTCAAGTCTTCTTTCGCTTGAAATATGACGTGTTTTTTAGTACTGTAATATCTGTTTTATTGTTGTATCCTGTGATGTGGTTTTCGGTGAATACTTTTAAGATGTTTTTGCAAATGTTAGTAAGTGAAGAAAAGTAAAGAAAACTGCCTTAGTTGGTATGCATTCAAAGATTAGAGAATGGTAAGCATTACTCCTTCTTCGTTGGAGTAGTAGTGAGTTGTAGCTGGGTTTTTGCATTTGCATAAAAGTTTGTGAAACAATAAATTTCCCAGCCTGCTTTGTGCAGTCGGCTTGTATTTAAAGCGTCTTGATCTGCAATGTGTGTGGAGGATGCTAGATTGGTCTGAGTTTTAGTTCTACTTGTGCGCAGTATCCGTGAGTCGTCTAATTGAGACTTTTTATTTTACAAATCACATTCAACATTGAGAAATTGTTATTTGGAACTGAGGAAAAAGTATGCAAGAATAGTCGCCTATACTGAAGAAGAGCTGAATGAAGCCATCAAATTATCACATTCCTTGTTATGCCATATTGGAGTTTCAACGTTTTTTTACATTGTGTGACTAACGTTTGTGCTCTTGTTTTATGGCAGGCTTCTCTTCCCAGACCTCCCAAACGAGGACTACGTTCACCTGGCAACGGACACTGTAACGGGCGTTTCAAATCACTGCACAGAAGAAGGAATAACTAGCAGCGCTCTGTTGCACCCTTTGCTTTTCCCCAGGCTCTACCCGACACTTTTTACCCTCTACGCTTTGCGCAATGAAAAGCAGGATAGCATGTACTGGGAACGAATCACGCAGCTCAATAAACGATCAGATTTTGCTCTAATGACGTATGTTGGCATGAAAAGGTAATGTCACAACATTTAGTTATCTTTGTTTTAACTTTCATTGGCTTCTGACCCACAATTATATTTTGTTCAATTATAGCAGGAAATATACACTTGGATGCGTTTCTCTAATAGATTGAAATACAGTAACGCTGGCAACTGTCAAAAACCGTTTGTTTTTTTGATTTAGTGTGATTGAGCTTGTACTGTCTTTAGGAAGCAACATTATGGCGTTACTTACGTATTTAAGGAATTGTGAGCAGCCCTTAACTTCTGTAATACCAGAGTGAACAGCTGTTGGCCCATTTTAAAGGGTCAATCTGTGTGATTTTTATACTTAAAAACAGATCGTTATACATCGCTACAGGTGACAATGATTGACCCACAGAAATTAACCTGTTCCGAACTGCTTTTTGTCGCTGCACCAGTATCTAACAGATCACAGGCTCAACTCATCCATAAGCCAGAATTGTTAAGGCTTCTCTTTTTGCTGTCACATGAATTCCGTACGTAACCGCAAAGAATCACAAGGTCCCCAGTTCGATCCCGGCCTGCCGATATTTGAATATTTGTGCGACCTTCTTTTCCGCCTAAGCTAAGTCAGCTTTCCATCCTTCCGGGGTAGGTAAATGAGAACCAGCGTCTGCTGGGAGCTAACCAGCGATGGATTAGTGTCCCGTCCAGGGGGAGTCAAAGACTCTCATCCGCTTACCACTACAGAAACGGGGGATGAGCGCCGGCTCCATGGGCTACTTGGCCCGTAAAGGATTTAGCTTTAGATTTCTTCACTTGACATGAACTAATTACTCTTTTGTTTCTAACGAAGAAAATTCTGGCTATCAAAGGACAACGAGCTGGATAGTTGCGGATCAGATGAGGTAAGTGACTGCATTTTGAGTTTATAGAGAGCTTTTTCTTCTTTTACCTTTATTGGATTTACAATATCAGCGGCACTTCTTCTGCTATTTTGATTATTATTGTATTAGACATTATGATAATAATTATTATGTGTAAGAGTGATCCTGATTTCATACAAAAAGTTTTTAAGCAGTTCATACGATTTAGCAATATTTGGTATCAAATTTTTTCTTCATCTGACTTTTTCACCCAGTTAAAGAATACTTACCGAGCACCTAAACATTACGTTTGCCCAGTGGAAACACTTCAGCAGATCAGGTATGATGATCTTATTGTTTGTTTGCAGCAGCTGCAACTACTACTACTACTACTACTACTACCTCTACTACTACTACTACTACTACTACTACTACTACTACTACTATTACTACTACTACTACTACTACTACTACTGCTACTACTACTACTACTACTACTACTACTACCACTACTACTACTACTATTACTACTACTACTATTACTACTACTACTGCTACTACTACTATTACAGTATTATAACGTGTACGGGTTGAGTCTTTTTAAAGTCTTTTTGTTGTTAAAACAACAAAACTTAACCATTAAAATGGCATATTTCATGAAAAAAAATATTAGTCCTGGAATCTAATTAGCAAGGTCCCAGAAGGCGGACATCAGATCTTAAAAAGTATTTACCTGTGATTCTCCATGTCGGTGCAGAAATGTGCAACTGAGCGGTAAAGTTTATTAAGAACGTTAATCACGACAGAATGCGCTATGGTCGGAATAAGGTAACCGTAGTATTTGCTGTCAGCGGCGAATATGTGGCCCTGAATAACGTAAAATAAATAAAAAAAAGAAAGCATATAAAAATATTAAAGGATAGGAACTTATGGGCCACAAGTTTATTAGTGTTGTACACTATTTAGTGCAACCCAAATAAAGTCGTTACTTACTTACTTACTAGGATTCAGTATTTCATATTCATTTATTTGCCACTGAATTTACATTGTAACATTCTATATTCTATTTATTAACACTTAAGTGGCGAGGTTGTCTGATGGAAAGCCTATGGCTTATTCTAAAGAAATCAGACAGCTTCAGTCTAATTCAGTTGCATTTTAGAATGGTTGTAAGGATGGTTTACACAATTTACATTAATTATAGTACCCTCAATCGGGAGACATTAAGCTGCATACATCTGTTGTGGGTTTATTTTGTGTAAATAACTTCCTAACCTTCTAACTGTAATGGCAGTAATTTTAAAGTGTATACATCAGTTGTGGGTTTTTGTTTGTATAAAATTTCTTTACCCTTCTAATTGTGATAGCAGTAATGTTAAAGTGTATACATCATTTGTGGTTTTTTGTTTATGAAATTTCCTTACCTTTCTAATGGTGATGGCGAAAGAAAAAAATCAATAAACATTTTTGTTTATGGTGTAATTTGCATTTGAAGTTTCGAAAAATAACTTCTGGATTAACCTTGACCGAGCGATGGGAGGCTGGTAACTACTATTATATTTCCTGGTCCATGACGTTAAAAGCAGAATTTAGAAGTGAGAATGCCGTCCTGTTTCTATATATCTGTTCAACTTACGTAGTTACAACGCACCTCGCTATCATATTTTACAAGAAAACGGAACAGTTATAACAGGACAGGTCTCTCTCATTACTAAATTCTGCTTTGGACGTGACGGACCAGAAAATAATATGGTAGTTACCAGCCTTCCATCCTTCGGTCAAGGTTCAAAACTTTAAACGCAAATTACACCACGAAAAAAAATTCGTAATCGATTGTCTTTTTTCCCATCACCATTAGAAGGATAAGAACATTTTATACATACAAAAAAGTACAACTAATAGTTACACTTTGTAGAAGTCACACATATCTGTTGCTATGAGTACATTAATGATTCCAATGTGGGTTTCTCTTTCAACTGAGAACAAGCTTAATATCTAAATGTATGAGCTACTTTAGCAGACGATGTAAGACTCTGAAATGTCGCTGGGCTTTTTACACGCTTGTAAAAGCGCATTTAAACATACACATATGAAATGCGCTAAATTAATCACAATGAACAAGTACAGTATACTTCACACCACGCCCATTCAATACAAAACTTCTTGTTTCTTCTGACAGGGAACGATTATCAACGGGCCTTCAAGACTGAAATTTTTCAAAAAAAATGTAAATGTAAACAAAGAGTTACTAAATTTTCCAATCTTGTACGTATTCTGCAGCCAAGATGGAGGAAACTTCTCGAATTTCGAAGTATTATGAAAAAAGTAACACTATACCAAAAACAAAAAAGTTTTCGCAAGAGCGCTTAAAATTGTATGATAAATAGTTTGAGACAAAAACAAGAAAAAGGGTTAGTTGCACTTTAAACATCTGCAATATGAAAAAAGCTATATGAAGTACATTTAAATTAAAGAATACTTTGTTACATACATATAAATTCAGTTTGCTGTAAAAGTTACACGTGATTTTTGCCGTAACATGCGATGTATTAACACAAACTTCGCTCGGGCTAATTTCACTTTTTGCCCTCATTGGTTCAAAAAATGTTCATTTTACCCTCAGAGTCAGAACAACTTTCCAAGTTTTAGACATAGACTGTTTAATAGCACTGAAAATAGACAACAGGCAAAAACAAAAATCGTTATAAAGATGTTTTTAGTCAGCGGCTTGACGATGAGACAAAATCCTACATTGCAAAAAAAAAAGAACAGATTCTTTCTACAAGGCCAACCATTTCTAAACTGAACTTAGTGAACGATAGGATAAGATGCTTGAAGTACAAAACTAGTGAGTGAGGGCAAAGTAATTTCTAGAAAAAATTGGGAGAGCGATGTTTATTTGTAGTAATTACTTTGATAGGTACGTATTAAATATTATAAACTTCATGACCGCTCACGAGGGAAACATCTGTTTTGTTTCCCTCGAATCTTGATGTTTCATCGAGGGAGCAGACATTAAGTGTTTTGTTATATATTTATTGATTTATTTAACAATTAGCCAAAAGTAGGTAGATTTACAATAGGAGTCATTAAATGTTTTGTTACATATTTATCGATTCATTTAACAATTAGCCAAAGGCAGGTAGATTTACAATAGGACTTTAAGTCCCCTACAAGGTAAATTACCTAACCCTATCCCCTAAAACATATTGAAACCCAACTCCTTTACATGCCTCAATGTTACAAAGGAAAAAATTTGATGAATATAAATGGCAAAAAAATGTTAACGACTACATTTGGTTGATGTATTAGGACGACGACATTTTATACAAATCAGTTTATAGGAACGGATGCCGTCTTGGTCAAAGACATTTCTTAGCCTCACAAAGAAAAAGGATTTTAATTTTTTTTGAAAAAGATTAAAGGTTTTCCTGCAGGTTACAATTATTAAATTTTTTCGCTCTCAAACATCACGTGCGACAGCAATGTTCACCGGTTGGTCAACAATTTTCGAAATGTTGACCAGCCGGGTGACATTTGATTTGAACTTATCCACGTGACTTAAGGCAATAAGAGCGCACATTCGAAACAAAAACGCACTAGCTATAAAACAAATTTAGAAGTTTAGAGGTACCTATAGTTTATACTATAGGTAGTCCTATAGCAGTTTATAGGTACCTTACTGTATAAACTATAGGTACCTATAAACTTTTAAAGTTGTTTTATAGTTAGTGCGTTTTTGACTCGAATGTGCGCTCTCATTGGCTAAATCAAGGTCACGTAAATCTTACTTAGATTTCAAAAAACAACATACCGGTTCAGCAAAATAAGCAAGTGAGGCCATGTACACTGGGCTTTCCTTATCTTTAATGTAACCATTCAAGTTAAGGGAGCATATCATAGCCCCAACGGCAATACATAAAACTGGCAAGGTTAGGACAAAGCTGAGAGCAAACCGCAACCATCTCTTCCATCGAGGAAAGTATTTCTCTGGTTTGCCTGTGATGGGGCTGGATCGGATTACACCATGAAATTCTGGTCGTATGAGCTCACTGTGTTCCACAGAATAGGTGTTCCAAAGGAAGGAATATTCTGATTCCTTTCTTTTCCATATCTAATCACATACACATAACATCAAGTTACTTACTAGTACGCATGTGCTATCAATACTTGTGACTGCGGTTCAGGCCGCATCCCACAAGCATAACTCTTTCACTCATATTTATTATCTTCTCTGGTAACTTAAGCCTACTTGTTAGTTAAGCCATGCTGATGAAGCCCAAAAAGGCCGAAAATAGCTATTTATAGATCTAGCCGAGGCACCGTCAAGGGTAAGCCCTAGCGTTCTACTACACCGAAAAAAGCTAATTACGTTGAATTTAATGGGTAATGCCCGCTAAGTGGCCTTAAAGTTTCTTTCAGTGGCATCAATTTAGTTAATAATGCATATGTGGTATATCTATACTCGTGCTTGTCATTTAAACCACGTCCCACAAGCATTTCGCTTTTACATAACATAATCTTTATTCACTCACAGTGAAGAAAATCTAACATGTGTACACACTATCTTGCATTTCATAATGAACGAATGTCTTTTATAGAAGCGCACAAACAAAGCTTGGTTGATCACCACTTCACCTCTTGTATATCTAATGTGGCGGAAATCACGTCCTAGCGTTAATACAAGCAGTTAGAACACATGTCTGCTATCTACAATTGTGAATTTATCGTTCCAGCTACATCCTATAAGCATCACACTTTTACTGTTCTTTAATCGTGTAGAACCCTAGGCCTGTTTTTAGCCATGTCATGCTCATCACGTCTAAAAAACCGAAACAGCCGTCCATGGCTGCTAACTCTAAAACTCACTATTATTTATGGTAATTGTAAAGAACGCTACCAATATGGCCCAAGTCCCAACTTTTAGTGGATGCTAATTCCGTTTGAGCGAAGCGAGAGGGCATACTAATCATGTCGATTTCGAGCCTACACATATAAAAACATATAGAAAAAGCTCGATGCCATCTTATTTCAGGGTCTTTTGGAAGGAAGCCTCTCTTTCATGTTATCACAAACCAGTTTAAAGTCGCAGAGGCCTGGGTACTGTCGGGCAAAAGGGCGACATCCCGCTAGAGACTCGTAGCTCGATGCCATCGCATTTCAGGGTCTTTTGGAAGGAAGCCTCGCTTTTATGTTATTGACCGGCTAAATGGCAATATTGTAAAAAAAAAAACTGTGGTAACTTCAAAAACTCCAACGAGCTAGAATGGAAACTCGGCTTTTTTTTTATTTTTTTATTCGGCTATTTTATTCAGTCAATTCTTAACAAAATAGAAATGCCTTAAACTCACTTGCCTAATCTTTGATTACTAATAGTTGTTATTATTATTGTTATTGTTATTGTTATTGTTATTGTTATTATTATTATTATTATTATTATTATTAATCTGCTTCAATAACATACAACTTTAGACAGCGAATGCACGAAGTTGAAAACTCGAAAAGCCTTGTCAAGTAAAAATGATGAAACTTTCAGGTCAACACATTATTGTTTTGAGCAAATATCAGTGTTTTTCTGATTGTTCACAATTTGCACGTCCTCAAATCTATTAACTTGGGTACACAGCCAACCACTTAAAAATCAAAACCTTTCAATAGTTTTAAAAAGATAGATAGATATACAGACATCTGGTTTAAGAATCTGAGAGGTACAGCTGTAGGAGTGCTTAGTATAAACTGATAGTCAACTTGTTCTAAATTTCCACATCTAAAAATGTTAAATAGATAGACAGACAGACGATTGGTATGAAAATCTGAAAAATAACACTTGTAGACGTAAGCAAATCATATCAAAGCTTGGTTTTTTTGTGGGCCGGGACAACCATAGTTAATGTGTTAACCACTAAAGTGGACTCTGTAGTGAGCTTGTTGTTTGATCTTATTCGTTTTCACTCTGGCTCGGAGATATCAATCATTGTGTACAAATACTGTTTCGTCTGCTCGGCTCTGCTGTTTATCATTAATGAAATCTGCTGGTAAATGTGATGGCTCTTCAATTAATAATTTTATCTTGCTGAACACGTTGAATATTTAAAATTTTGGTACTAGGGTAAAACGATAAAGTGCCTTTGTTCGCCTTTAAACAGCAGAATCCGCCATAACTTGAAATGTTCGACAAATTTGACTTGTGTAAACTCAGACATTAGTTCAGTCTCTCCTAGGTTTCCGTTCCATTTAGGTCTAGTTTTTACTCCCCTCAATTTCAAACTTAAAACGTGTTGCAGATGCGAAGTCGAATTTTGAGTTTTATGATACAGACCAATCGTATTGCTCTCAGAGTTCAGTTCATTTTAGATTTGTTGGACATCTGAGCCCCCTCTTCATATAAATGTTTACGTTCCTAAAACATATCATATCAAGCTTTTTCTACTTTTCTGATCTGGGTTGTTCAAAAGCAAGTTAACTTTAACCCCGGGTTATGCGAAAATTAAAATAGCAATTTCGTATTGAAGAAAAAGGAAAAAGATTCATTTAGAATACTGTTTGGATTTTCAAAGGATAAAACTTGTTAATCCCAAACTGACAGCTTAAGTCCGTCTCTATAAGGTTGGGAACATGACCATTGGTTAAAAAGTTAACCCTGTGTTAGTGATAATCTGTTTTTGAGCAAATGGGCCCTGTTCCAAATGTTTAGGGGCTAATGAACGTTAGTGAACAAAGAGCTCCTAAACAATAACAGATCCTTAGGGGCTTGAGCTTACACACTTTGTTTGCTTTCGTTCCACTTCGTTGGGTTTTGTATAATATTCGGCAAGAACAATTTTCACATAACCAGAGTATCGGCGGGGAAAATGGTCAACTTATACAAAAGTAAATATTTAAGTTTGTACTTTACCTGTTGTGGCTGAGCTCCTAAATTATAAGCGAGGTCCAGATGAGCAAGAAACTCTTCACGAAACTTTGGGTAAGATCTTAACACGACAAGAAGCTCTTTCCAGTCTATCATATGGATCTCGGTGTGTGACGTCACAAGCAAACTAGCGTTTGCCTGAAGCACCTTATAGGTATTCACATAATAACTGTCGCAACTGATGACGTCACCTTTGGCTGATGGTAGAATGAGAGTACTTTAGAAAAAAACAACTTATATATAGGTTTGGAAATTCTAAGAAGCAACAAACCAGGTAGAAACAAACTAAAAATAAGGTAGAGACTAGCAACCAACAAGGTAAGAACAAACCATGAACAACGTAAAAACAAGCAACAAACAAGGTTAGAACAAACTACAAACAAGGTAAAAACAAGCAACAAACAAGGTAAGAATAAACTACAAACAACGTAAAAACAAGCAACAAACAAGGTAAAAACAAACCATGAACAAAGTAAAAACAAGCAACAAACATGGTAAGAATAAACTACAAACAAGGCAAAAACAAGCAACCATCAAGGTAAGAACAAACTACAAACAAGGTAAAACAAGCAACAAACAAGGTAAGAACAAACTACAAACAAAGTAAAAACAAGCAACAAAACAAGGTAAGAACAAACCATGAATAACGTAAAAACAAGCAACCATCAAGGTAAGAAAAAACTACAAATAAGGTAAAAACAAGCAACAAACAAGGTAAGAACTACAAACAAGGTAAAAACAAGCAACCTGCAAGGCAAGAACAAACCATGAACAAGGTGAAAACAAGCAAAAAACAAGGTAAGAACAAACTACAAACAAGGTAAAAACAAGCAACCAACAAGGTAAGAACAAACCATGAATAACGTAAAAACAAGCAACCATCAAGGTAAGAACTACAAACAAGGTAAAAACAAGCAACCAAAAAGGTAAGAACCAACTATAAACAAGATAAAAGCAAGCAACCAACAAAGTAAGAACAAACCATGAACAACGTAAAGACAAGCAACGAATAAGGTAAGAACAAACTACAAAGAAGGCACAACAAGGAACGAACATTGTAAAAATTAGATTCAATATCAAACCTTAAACTCAAACTTATGTCCAAAAAGTTTGTTTTATATGACAAAGGATCGTTTTAGGAACAACATGTATTTACTGGCTCTTAAGAAAAAACTTGTAGGTTATTGTTCAGTCAACATGATGAAATAACTGATTTCATTTTCCAAAAATAAAAAAAAAAATTAATTTAGCAAATTTTGTTTTTGAAACTTTCATTGTGTTTGTTCGGGGTTTTTTTATGACTTACCTAGAGAAGTGATGGTTTGTCCGATTTGAACCACGTCGATAGTTCCTTTTGCAACAAAATAGAGTCTTTTAACCTCGTCTCCTTGTTTAATAATGTAATGACCAGGCAGAAAATGACGGGCAGAAAAGCGAAGTGCAAGTGCGCGCAGACATCCCTCGCTGGCTATTTTAAAGGCTGTACATTGCTGAAATAATTTTCTGTGAAGATGAGCGCAGATGTCTGCCTGAAGAGACTCCGGAAATCTCTTGAGGACCTGTAACAAAAGGAGTGTGAACGTAAACATGCGGTTTTTAAAAAACAGTTGGCGTGGGTTCTTTTGTTGTTTGAGACGTGTTGTTTTGAATGTGGACAAAAAAAACCTGGGGCGAGTTTCAAAATTTAACCAATCGATAATCTAACATCACTACATAAAAGATTACGTTTAGAGTTGTCATTTGACAGAGTGATGCTTTTAGGGTAAACAGTGACTAGGTAATGGTTGGAAATCCATTGAAACGTATCTAATGTTGAGACAGCCTCGCGAAAAGTCAAAACACTACCTGAATTGATATAAAATCATAACGTCACTTTCAGTATCAGAGCGGAAGCAAAATAGTGGGATCGAGCTCATGGACCAGAGAGGAGAATGTTAGGTCTTAAAGAATGTGAAAAAGTATTAACTGCTGATATCAACCTCTAAAGGCCTCAGAGCTGTTTGCTTTCTCGTATAAATATAATTGTTTACTGTACTTACAACGTCCATGTCTACACCCTTTGTGTACGACCATTCATGGCGAAAGTAGTCTTCAAGCCTTTCACGCAAGGACTTTGGAATCTTGTAAAACTTTATAAAGTCATCAATCCTTCGCACTTCATTGTGATATTTTGAAGTTCTGGAATAAAGCCTCTGAATGATGGCCGTCATATTACCGAATATGGAAGCATACATCAGCGCTGTATAAAGAAAATTAAGGTAGTTCTAATTTTTTTTTTTTTGGTTTTAAAAATCCAGTGAAACCCTGTGCATAATATGTTCCCTGACAGAGATGTTGCACCTGATCCACTGACACAGAACGTTATCTATCACCAGATTTGGTCTTTTATAGATAGTAAACAAAAAACCTAGATTATTCATATTTGTTAATCCCCAAAACAAAAATAAAGGCAGATAATGTTAGACGTTTTGTTTTATTCACAACACTTTGTTTGGGGAAAACAAAACGCATACGATATGAGAAATTTATACATAAACATCATTTTACAACAACATTAATAAGTCCAACAAAAAGTGTAGTTATTTCTGAATCCAATGGAATGCTTAAGGATAGCTTCAAATCCATGAGAAACATTTTATGTAATTGCCTGTGAAGCTGTCAATAATGGTATTTGTCCATTCCTTCTAAATTCTTTTCGAACCAACTGGCCCATGGAGTTGTTTCTTTAGAGTTTAGTGTCAAGTGTTAAAGATTCTCTCACCCAGTTGGTCTGAACACCAAGCTCCGAGAAGAAGCTGGTACTCATTTATCGACCTCGTAAGGATGAAAAAGAGAATCTGCTTTAGCGGAAAAGAGGATTCAGGAATATTAAAACTTCAGCTCTTTTTTGAACACGAGACTTTGTGGCTGACCTTCCCTAACGTGATACAAATAGTGAAGTAAAAGGTAAAAATTAAAGGTATGAGGTGAAAGAAAAAGTTATGAGGTGAAAGTAAACGGTAAAGGTATGAAAAAAAATTAAAACGTAAAGATATCAGTTAAAAGGTAAAAATCTAGGTATGAGGTGAAAGGTAAAAGGTAAAGGTATGAATTAAAAGGTAAAAAGTGAAGATATCAGGTGATAGTTAAAAGGTAAAATATGAGATGAAAGGTAAAGGTATGAGGTGAAAAAAGCTACGGAGTAAAAGACTAAATATATAAGATGAAAGATAAAAGCTTAGCCTGCGTAGCTGGCGGTCGTTTTGTTAGGAAAAAAAATTGGGGATAGGGAGAAAAGACCGCTTGCCGGAAAACTTAGCATTTTATCTCCTTAAACAAATAAATTCACAAAAATGCAACTGACCAATAAGAAAGCAAGTAGAGCTGCCATCAAAAACAAATATGTCTCAGTTTCAAAACAAACTGGAA
>JANCMA020104765.1:0-14875 GCA_024336925.2 Zoanthus solanderi
TAACAGCGAATAAGCAAATTCTATGCATTGAAGATAATTTCTCCACAAAAAGTACAAGTCATTATTGTTAGAATAAATTTTAAAAATAATTGTTTTTCAGAAGGGACATAAACCCTTGAATGCATGAAAACATGTGCAGTGGTGGTGCTGGTATGTTACCCAGACATTTCCAAGCAATAAGGAATTCTGACTATCTTGTTAATTCAGTTATATTAAGTACCTCATTCATATGTCAATTAGCTCATAATTAAGGTCCAACAATTGAGGAGAACCTTCAACTCTTAGAGTATTTATACAATATTTGCCAAAGAATCACCTGGATCAGTCGTAATGTACCAAGAACTGTTCATTGTTAAACAGGATGTGTCTTGTGCGGCTAAAAGCTGAGGGAAAGGATGGACGCTTTATGTATCGCAAATTGGTAGAAATTATGTGGCAAGACACGGAGGAGCGGATGAAGGCTCTGGGGGTAGGAAGAGCTCATGCTCTGTAGTTTTCATCTTATATTACAGTGTAGCTGTAGCTTCAGAATTGTTTGGATGTTACTTAATTAAATTTTGGTAGACTAAATACGGCTGTCAAAGTTACTCCTCTGGCATCGTCATCATCATCAACATCATCATCATCATCATCATCAACATCATCATCAACATCATCATCAACATCATCATCATCAACATCGTCATCATCGTCATTATCAATATCATCAACATTATCATCAACATCATCATCATCGTCATTATCAATATCATCAACATTATCATCATCAGCATCAACATCGTCATCATCAACATCATCATCATCAACATCATCAACATCATCATCATCAACATCATCAACATCATCATCATCAACATCATCAACATCAACATCATCAACGTCATCATCAACATCATCATCAACATCATCATCAACATCATTGTCATCATCAAGCTTATGGAATTAGTAACTAGTAGTAGCCATCGCTAAGTGCCAACGAGCAAGACAAAAACTTAATAAACTTTGAAAATTTTTCTATGTCACAACGACATGAGTTACGGTTAAAAATTTTAAAAATATATAAAAGGTTTTCTGGTTAAAAATTTTACTAATTATAAGTTTTCGACTGTTCTACTACAGCCCTCATCAGATAAAAATGAAATAAAAAAGTCGCTGATATAAATATAAAAATAGAGATGAGATAAAGATTATAAATACCGCTCACAAATGAACGCGAAAAGAACGTTTTGTTTTCTTTACCTCAAAGAACTTTCCACAGAAATCAACACGATTCCGCTACATGACTCCAATTTACCAAGCCCAAAGTTGGAAGGTTATCAGAACAAATAAACCTCACAAAAGAACACGAAAGAACGTTTTGATTCCTTTAATATCTCTCCACATAAAGAAAACACAACTCCACCACACTACTCCAATTTGCCGAGGAACCACGCCGCCTAACGCTACATACATCTTTAGCGCACTCTCATTGGCTGCAGTTTCGATGCAGTTCTTAGCGCACCTCCGATTGGCTAAATGATCCTTACAATACATCTCTTTCAGGCACTCGAGATTTGCATCACCTGAATCCTACCTCGTCCACGTACGGCTCTATATAACGCTGCCGCCTCGCCAGCCTCGCGTCTTCGCTTGGCTGGCTCGTTGGCAATAATATCAATAATTAACCTTTTCGCTGCCTAAACTGTATATATTTTTAAAACTATCTAACTACTGTCTTGTCTAACTATTTTGTTGCTAAAAATAAATAAAATCGTCACTTTTCCCATAGTGTGGTATAAATGTTAAAAATTCGTGTGAATTAGTATCACTGACCGTAGTTATAGAATCGTTCAGATTGTTCCAGTGTCGATGCTCCATAAGTGATTGGCTTTCAGAACTACTTGACTTTCGGAGTATGTCAGTACGGAGTCAAGGTATTTTAGAAGTTTGTTTGTGTTGCCTTTAGAAAATATTTCTTGGTATGCAAAAGCAGCAAGTTTATATTTGTAATTCCACTGACAACAATGGTTTCCACTAGGTGTTATTAAGGAAATCGCTGCTTGGAGTTTGCCAGTCATACTGTAAATAATTCTAGCGTGCATTTGTTTAAATCTTCAAAGAGGGTCTTATTGCAGTTTTCCCAGACGAGAACCACATAGGCTGCAAGCGGTAGGAATAGTTTAAAATAGAACTGTTCCAGGCTGTTGGTTGGTAAAACGTTAAGTGATTTAAGAGAGTTAAGTTTCTTAGCAAATTATTTTATATTTTCTTTTCAATAGGGAAGGGGGGATGGGGGGGGGACCATCTTAGCTTATTATCAATGACTACTCCGAGACGCCTAGTAGAATTGACAACGTTAGTGACAGCCTTATTAATAATCAGTGCTGGTATTTGGCCAATGAACACCGATTTGTACAACAGCATAACTTCACACTTTATAAGAGTGTAATGTCATGGTATTAATAATGCACCATTCAATTATAAGGGCAAGTGCTCCATTAGTTGCAGCTATTGCAGTGTCTACTTTATCAGCTATGCAGTATAGAGTCTTGTCATCTACATACATCCCAATACTAGTGTTTTCCTAAGTGCACAGACCTCTGTGGCACTTTGCAGGTGACTAAGGAGGTCTGGGACTTGCTTTCGCCGACTGTGATAAATTGAATGTGGTTAGATAGGTAATCCCCAGATCTCCCATGAGTCCATGGGCTTGTACTTTGTATGGTAAATTTGTGTGGGATATGGAGTCAAAAACTTTACGGAAGGCCATAAATACTGCACAAACTGCTTTTCTTTGATCTAGTGTAGAGCGCCATTTTTCTGTCATAATGACGAGTAGAAGTTCTGTTGAAAACCCTGTCTTCGATGCTTATTAGTGTGAGTTGACAGAATTGTGATTCTCTGATGTATGTTCAACTAATTTATCAACTACGCACCTCTCCGTTATCTTGCTTGGGAAGCTGTGTATAGACAGGGAGCGATAATTTTCCCTCTCGGTAATATCTTCTTTCTGATAAATTGTTTTGATGCAAGCACCTTTCTAAATAGAAGGGACATAAACTTTTTAAAAAGGGCAGCTACTGATTGTCCCATCTGGGCCTGCTTCTTTCTGTGGATTTAATATCTCGATGTATTCACGCACTTTCTCCTCAGTGATATCTATGGTGTCAGTAGTTGGTGTGACTTTTGTGTAAAGTGTTTAGATGGGTACAGTTGGTCTGGGTAGGTTTTAAGCCTGACTCTCACCAATGCTGGCAAAGTGAGCTGTTCAGTTATTCGCCTTTTTCTTTAGCGCTTATGGCAAGGATCCCATCGTTTCTCCTACTCACAGATACAAAGGGGGAATCGTGGTTCGACCTGTGTCTTTGAAGCCTTGTTAACCAGTTTCCAGAAAGATTTTGTGTTTGTAGCTTTTTAAAAGATGTATAAATTTGAACATTGTTAAAACTTCATTTCAAGCCTGTAAGACAAAGAGGAACATTTTCAGTTCGAGGTAAGGTGCTATATATAAACCGTTTCAAAATAAGGCACTTTGCAGCACAGTATTTTATCGGAACTCCCGTTCCAGTGCTTGCTTAGAAAAGCACAGTTCATTGTTACACAAAGTAGTAACTATTAAGAAATTAAACAGCGCATGGTGATAACGAGATGTCTAGTGTCGTTAGTGGTCCAAGGGTTTTGAGTTCATGAGACTTTCCCGAAATTACAATGCAAGGTGTACCAGTGAATATATTTGGTAAAAATGGTATTAAAATTTTTACTTATGCCCTAATAGATTCTGGAAGCGAAGCGTCGTTTGTAACTAAGTTGTTTATGGACCAAATGAAATTATTAAGGGATACTGACAAAAATTTAGCAGCAAGTCTTTTTTGTCTGGAAAACTAGAAGTGAGAGCTGGAAGAGTAGATCTAAATGGCTGGGGATTTATACTGTCGAACAGGTGCTGCTAAAGATGTTTTGGTCAACATTAATGTGACCAAAAACCAAAGGATTCGTCGAAATAGCCACAAGTGCTTTCCACGAAGATCATTCTTTGATGAACAGTCAGGTACTTAAAGAACCAGATTTTAACGAACAATCCTGCTTAGGTTTCGAGAGGAGTTTGTCGCGAGAGATGCTAATATCGAGGTAATGTTGTCATCGATAAAGGTACTTTCAGAAGATGCTGATCTTTTTCGAGGATGGCAATCTTTTTTTCAATTGTTTATTTTTTATTCAAAATATACAGTCAAACAAAACAAAAATGAAAATAAAATTTTACAAATAATATCGAGATAGAGGAACTAAATATTGATTTAATGGCGGTTAAGCATATTGATAGTTTAATTATCGGAATAAAGTTGTCCAATTAAGTGATGAATATGTTTCTGTTAAGTTTCTGTTAGGATTATTTCTGCTTTTGCTGCAATTTTTTTATCATTTGGTGCGGTTTTGGTGACATTTGAGATATCCTTAGTTATTCCACTTATCGTCAAAGTCTTTGTCTTGAATTTCATTTTCAATATTGGCACAATATTGTAGCTGCGATAGGAAGCCAGGTAACGTAGGTGCAGCTTCCTTGATTTTGCACGCGTAGACGAAATATCTACGTGACGAAATATCTAATGAGTTTTCCAATGCTGTATTGAGGCCAATAGCATCTAGCTTATTGATAGTTTTGTCCCAATATTTTTGTCGAATGTAACCAATTCTCAAGGGAAGTCCAAGAAATGCGTATTTTTTTGCAGGACTACAAATAGTGTACTAGCGTTTCAGGTTCTTTTTCACAAAAAGAGCATAAGTTGGAATCTTTAATGGCAGTTTTATGTAGGAAAGAGCTCGTAGCAATGTTTCTATGTAATAATTTGAATTGGAAGTTTCTCAACTTGGTACTTTTTGAAAATGCGTAGATCTTTGAAAAAATTGCGTACCATCTTATTTCATCTTCTAATTTTTGTTTAGATTCTGACTCTCATTTACATTGAATCTTTTCAGGTTTGGTTCCTATTGCGTTTACAAATCAGGTTTTATAAAATTCCTTAGCTGTGCAGTGGATAGAAAACATTTTTTGTTTTAAAGATTTGTTTGTTTATTTATGGAGTCTTTTTTGTTGATTAATCTACTTTTTTAAATAGTTAACACTCGACAAAAGCCCATAAATTAATAAAAATGAAGAATATGAGTAGATATTTCGTATTTGATTACAAACTCGTCGTGCCTCAAGAAAGGTGAGATCTTTCTCTCAATAGATGTTTAATTTTCGTGACCTTCGTTTTGTTCCAAGTCTCAAAAAAACTGGCTTATTTTCTATTTTAATTAATGAGTTGTTCCATAGATCTTGATCGCTAGAGTCATCAAATGATTCTAGATTTTGTTGGAAATGTAAAAAAATCCATATTTCGAGGATTTCGTAGACGAATTTGTCTTTAACATTAAAAAATTTTAAATTTTTTACTTAAATTATACACAAAACCTTCTTTTCTTCTTCTTTCGCGAATCTAAAACAGATTTTCATTTTCCTTTGTTGGTATTGTCGAAATACTTTGCCACTGATGTTGCTTTAAGAGCCCAATTGAAAGATTCTATGTCTAGTGTGTTTACTCCTTCCTCTTCGCAAGCGTTTATCATTACAGAACGTTTTATTTTGTCTCCTTTTCCGTCCCACAAAAATCTAAATAAAACTTTATTGGCGCCTAGTACCACCGGCTCTGGAGTTGTCCGTAGGGGAGTCAGAACATACACAAGTTGTGATGCCAGCAGTGACTTAAAAATTGTTACTTTGCCATATATCGTCAGATTCCGCAAGCTCCACTTTTCAGTAATTTTAGTAATTTTTTCCTCCATATTTTGCTTTACTGATTGTGAGGATGGCAATCTTGACAAATGAACATTTAAGTACCAAATAATTAATCATATCTTTGGTGCGACAGATTCGCCAAGTAGTGCAAATTTCAGTCTTAAGAAGGCAGCACAAGGTAACACATGGAAGATTTTAGTATAAAGACATCTAAAACAGTAAGAAGAGATTTTTATGTTGACAATATATTACAATCTATGGAAATAGAAAATATCGCTGATAAAATTACTTTCATATAGATAGAGCAAGATTTTAGGAACTGTGCGAATGCCAGACTGATAAAATGGACAAGTAACAAGCGAAAGGTTCTAGCTACTGCTGCTCGAAACGATGAATGTTGGGTCCAATGCTGCACTTAAAACTCGGTGATTTCCCCGTAAAAAAAAACATTAGATGTTATGTTGGATGTAAACAGAAAAACGCGGCTGGAGCTTAAAAATGTCCCGCAATACAAACCCCTAACCGAAGGAATCCCATCGGATTTGTCTCTATAAAAAGCAAAATGGTTTCTAGGTACAAATAAGATTATATAAAGAAAATGGAAGTTGAATTTGGATTTTGGAATGGGATAATTTTAATATTACTGCCAAACCTTTGATACTGGTAGAAATGGAAAAACGAATTACCAGCCCTGTCACAAATATACGCTTTTTTTTAAGAACTGTGCTTTTTCGTTTCAGCCTCAGTATTCTTAACTTTTTGACAAATATCAGCCTCATATATTTTTGATATCTTCTTAGCATGACAACAGCCTGACAACATATTATCAGCCTTAATATTCTTATAGATGATATTCTTGAGGGCAATTGCGCTATAACAATGTGCACATATATAAGTCACATCCAAAGAAAAGATAAAAAACTAAAGATCACGGTCCTATAATATTGCAATATTGATTCAAACAAAGACTTGCATTTCAGCCGTACCAATTTCCAACCTCGTACCCAGGCTCATTTCACTGGCGTAAAACGTCATCACTACGTCTGTGAAATGAGCGTGGGTACGAGGTTGACCAATTTCGTGTTCTGGAATATAATCGTCTATACCGTCACCAAAGCTGACTTTGCATTTCATATTTAGAGTAAAAAGCTTAGCCTTGACATATTCTTAGCATATTATTCATTTTTGATCCATTTTCAGCCTCAATATTCTTATAGAGTATATTCTCATAAAAAATGGGTGTAGAAATTCCAAAGTCTTATCTACTGCCCAATCAGAAATGTGATTCAGTCCGTACTTTAAAAACACTAACCATGCCAGCTGCTACACATATAACTTAAAATGATAAACTTGCTTCAGTAATAAAATGTGATATAAGAAAAATCAAACTTCATTTCAACGAAATGTCTGTTTCTGTAATGGACTTGATTTTAGTGGCTCAAAAAGCAGAGTTGTTCCGATATCTTGTTTTGGTCTGTATCATCCTCTACTTTCGTTGCATTATAATGTTGAAGGGTTCTTGTATATTTTAAAATAGTTATTCAAATTTTCTTTGTTGTTTGTGTTGCAAAGTTTCGCCGTAAAGCATGTATAGCTTCCATTCTTCATAAATATGAAGAATTTGATGGAGATTGGGGGTCGAAAAGCTTAAGACAAAGTGAATATGACGTAAGCGCCATCATCGAGCTGAGTGGCTCTTTCAAAATTGTGTGCAGAACCGGGCATAGCTTTCAGCGGTATCTTGTAAGTTACTGAATTGTGATAAAAAATAAACTTACAACACGACAACTGAAAGTTTTATTTTACAGTTTTATACCAAAAATCTACATCTTTGCGCACTTGTGTATATATTCAGCTGGAACAATTGTTTTTATTGTCATAAAAACTGTAGAACGTTAACTTCTTTTGTAATTTCAGCTGTATTTCATTTTTGTCAATGAAAATCTACAAGAACCAGTAAGATTGGATTTTGTGAGAAGCACTGTTTAATGCATAACAAGTTTAATTGTTCGCTTCAAACCATCGTTGTTATAAGTTAGATAATACCGGAATAAACACCACTTTACTTCTATTATTTTCTACCAAGTTTAATACAAAGGTAAGTTGTTTTGGATTTTAACGATATAGCATCATTCTGGACAACGTCTAAAGATGAAGTCTTAAATTCATTAAGAAAGCAAACTAATTCCACCCGACAATCAAAGTCACGGCTGAAATCTCAGACTCTAAAACAAACTTCTTAGACACATCCATTTATAAAGGGAAATGTTTTTACGAAACGGGCATTTTAGATGTGTTCACACATTTTAAACCTACAGAAAAATTTCAATATACGCACTTCACATCTTGCCACCCACCAGGAGTTTGAGGGTTTTGTAAAAGGCGAAGCAATCCGACTCCTACTAACAAACTCAAATGCAAACGAATTCCGAAACCAAATCAATAACTTTATAAAACGCCTTTTAGAAAGAGGATACAAAGAAACCCAAATCGAAGAAACTCTAGCAGAAGTTAAATTTGAAGGCAGAAGTGCGTCATTAAGAAATAAACCAAAAGGAAAACAAAATATATTGCCTTTTGTAACAGAATTCAATCCTGCAAAACCGAAGAACTGGTTTTTAATCGAAAACCAACCACACTTAAACAAGGTCTTCCCGAAAAAATCTATTATATCGTACAAACGCGCAAGCTCTCTGAAAGACATCCTAGTTAAAGCGAAACTTTAAAAAAACACTTCGTTAACGAAACCTTAATCCAAAATCAAACAAGAGAGTTTAACAAAATACTAATGGTGTAAGGGAAACTGTGTAGGCCTGTCACCCCACCATAAAACTGGCAACAGTTTTAGCAGGAAAAATTAAATTGTTTCTGTTTTAGTTTACAGACTTAAAAATTTCATTTCTTGGAATCATATTTTGATTTATGAAATGTTTATCTTCGGTCTTGCATTCCTGTTACAGATTTAGTTAGTTACTATCAAGCGGCGAATTGAAATCTAGAAACTGACAAAAAGGAAAACAACATGCGTGCATAGTCTTTTGAATCAATGAACTTCGGCAAATGACGTATTTTGATTCAATCCAATGATCAAACAAAACCGATTAATTTACTAAAACCCGAAGTTAGTTATTGCTCTCTTGCTAATATCTACGATTTGTATTAATATACTGTACTACATCTTCTGTCGCGCAACGCAGCGCGAAATAAAATCAACAGCAGTAGATCTTTGATCACCAAAACTTCGGTTTTCCGAACGCGGATAAAGCCCCACTCATACTTTCCTCTTAAATATAATTTGTTGCTCGCTACTGTACAGAAACTCTTTCTTATGCAAATTGTTTTTAAATTTAAATCCTTCAGTCAATAAATCAAATAAGATCATTAACATTTACTGTCATTTGTAAGTGACAATGTATATTACGGAAGCCCTGGAGGGTCATACAAATTTGCTATTTTGGACACTTTTTGTCTTGCAAATTTGTCTTTTTTGACACTTTTTGCCTGGCAATTTTGCGTTTTTGAAACTTCTTGTCTTGCAAATTTGCGTTTTTGACACTTCTTGTCTTGAAATTTGCGTTTTTGACACTTCTTGTCTTGAAATTTGCGTTTTTGAAAATAATTTTTTGCGCACAAATTTGCGTTTTTGGTACAAATTTTAACCTACAAATTTGCGTTTTTGGGGCCAGTTTGCAAATTTGCCTTTTTGACACTCTGGAAGTGTGATCACGTGGTCTAGTTTTTTGAGCTCATGGCGACTGGTTGTGTTTGCAATAACAAAGGACTTATTAACAAAATGGTTCCAATTTTTTTTTTTTAATTTTAATTTTTATATATAGCGTGAACTGAAAAAGTGTTTTTACAAACGTAACGACAAAATTGAATAGTTTTAGTATCGACTCGGCTGCTTTTTAAATAACTTACAGTTTATCGGTTATCATGACATATTAATTAAAGTTTTATTACACTGTTTCATCAGATGACAAGGTGGACATTTGTAGGTTTGATATCACATTTTGTTGGGTGCATTATTTTTGCTCAAGTTTTGCCCGACTACCCTTTCTCCTTTCCTGGCAAACAAAGTGATTGAAAGGAACAGCATAATCATAATTCGCAATTACTTTAATCAAGGTTTTTTCATTTATTGAAATAGTCGCTACTTTGTTCATAGTTCATAGTAACAACATTGCACGTTAAAAGAGACACGCTAAAAGGTTAAGCCAAGCCTCCAAAAGAAAATTGTAAGGGGGCAGATTGCATCCAAATCTTTTTATGATGGTTCCCAATCTCAAGTTAGGTCATATGACTTGTACCAAAGTGCTGGGGTTGACGGTGGTGGACAGCTGTCACTTTCTACGGGATCGTCGTTAGATATTGACTCAGGGTAATAATCATTTGTATGGGTTATTTGTCTGGGACTACCACTACTAGACTTAATTTGTGAACTTTGAACCTTTGTTAGGAGTTATATTTTGCGTTGCAGTTTCGTTGGGTTTACGATTAGAAGGGGGAGGAAGGTGGTATCTTAGGTAACCTGGCCTAATTTATACCTTAGGGGACTGGGTAGAGAGAGAGTGGAGTTCGGCCAAGTTGAAATAAAGTCTAAAGATATTAAACCTTCGCTTAAAGCAAACTTTTATATTATCATTGAAACTTGTTTTCCACAAGCCAAACTTTGTCTTGTAGTTGGTGACAAACGATTTTGAAAAAAAATCTAACGTGTTTGTGAGCGAATTAAATACTCGTTGTATACTTGTATTTCCTGACATCAAATTGAAATTGTTGTGGTGAATTAGGTATTTTTACAACTTATAAAAGTTGAAAATTCACAACGAAAATAAATTGATAAAACTTTTTATAGATTGAGCTTGATTAGCAAAGCGTCGTGATCGACATTAAACAACGGAGTAGAGGTCTTAATGTATAAATTAAATTGTAGTTTTGTTTGCAACAAGAGTGCGACAGTAGCTTTCAAGAAAACTATGAATCCACACAAAAATAGAAGTTACAAAAAAAGTTTGCAGATATGCAATTAAATCTGACTGCATGTTGCTGTAGCCGTAAGATAAAAATGTAACGCAATTTATCGACTCGCATTCAGCCGCTCATTTAGGAACACATTCTGTAACTGTAAACCTGAGCTTTGACTTTGCATATTTTTAATAAGTTGGTTGTTAAAGTGGAAGCGGTAATATCTTTATTTAAATGGAATTAAAATGGTATTACAGTCAAATACAAAAGAAAGACGATGCCCTTTGTCTCGCAAAGACGGAAAAAACGGAATAAACGCTTGGCTCTTTGTAATGAAAGACGATATTCTTTGTTATTAAAAGACGCTATTCAAAAGAAAGACGCTAAAAAGACTCCTTAAAGACGCTAAAAAGACGACGATATGCGTCTTTTTTGAAAAAGACGGCCAAACGTCTTTTTAGAATTACACCGAAATCGCGTGGAGGGTCACATATATATATCGATGTAAAATTATGGAAAGCAAACCTACATTTTCAATGTTTTTATACAAAGTTAAAAAAATAAAAGAGATTGAAAACTACATTGCTCTTCGAAATAAGAAACTTAAAAAGCATAAGAATAAGTGGCAAGCCATTGTAACTACCAATTGCCTCTAGTCCTCAGAAACACAACATTGTCAAGCATAAACTGAAGTATGAACAATCACTTTGTTATGTAGCCTTGGTAATAAAAATAAATGTAATTATAACATTTGAAGCGAATAAAGATTTAAAAACAAATTAAGAAGAAGTAGAAGAACCAGCAAAAGTAGAAAAACAAGTTAGAACAAAAAGAACATGAAGAAAAAGACGGACAACAAGAACAACATGAACAGCAACAGAACGGATGCTTAAGGACAAACCGAAGCTAGCAGAAGCCTACAACAAGCAAATAAAAGAAATGGAGGAAATGAACTTTTCGCGAAAACTGACAAAGGAAGAACTTGAGAGCTACAAAGGTCCACTTTATTATGTTGCGCATCACGCAATGTTACGGCCAGAAAAGACAAGTACGCCGGTGCGCATAGTCTTCAATTCGTCTGCAGTTTATAAAGGGCATAGCCTCAACGACTACTGGAAAAAAGGTCCCGATCTTCTAAACGGAATGTTTGGCGTCATCCTGCGGTTTCGTGAGAGAAATGTTGCTGTTATGGGAGATATTTCCAAGATGTATCACAGAATCTTGATTCCAGAGCGAGATCAGCATGTGCACCGATTTTTTATGGCGAAACCTTGACACAAACCGAGAACCAAATGTCTATGTCAAAACAGTATTGACATTCGGAGATAAGCCAGCTCCCGCTATGGCGCAAATAGCGTTAAGAAAAACTGCTGAAGAAAACAAAAGAAATTTCCCAGAAGCAGCCGAGGTATTATTAAATAATGTGTACATGGATGACATTTGTGATTCCGTAAATACTGTTCAAGCAGCACAAGAGCGAACAGAAGCGATCGACAAAGTTTTAGAAACTGGAGGTTTTAAAGTTAAAGGTTGGATTTCCAACAAAGCGCTCACTCAGAAAGAACACAAAAATCAGAAAATGACAAAAGCGTTTGAAGCAGAAGAAGAGAAAGTCTTAGGAATGTTATGGAACTGTGGTACTGACAATTTCTTGTTCAGAGTCAACGAAAACTTACTAAAGACTACAAATGAACCCAATTTGACTGACCAAAAGATGACGAAGAGAAAGATTTTACGTACCGTGGCACGAATCTTTGATCCTGTTGGATTTGCTGCCCCGTTCATTATCAGAGCAAAGATAGGTATCCAACAGCTATGGCATCAAGGGTTTGACTGCGACGACATACTACCACCTTCAGTTCAAGAGAAGTGGAGTTCTTTTTTCCAAGAAATAAAGGATCTGAATAGCGTGTCCTTCGAGAGAGCCCTGCTCGTGAATAATGAATTAGAGCCGCCGACACTGTGCGTCTTTGCAGATGCGTCGAAAGATGCCTTCGGAGCATGTGCTTACACAAGACAAAGGAAAACTGACAACAGCTATTCAGTGAAATTCATTGCCGCAAAGTCGAGAGTCGCCCCGTTAAAGCAGCTCACTATAACACGCTTAGAATTACAAGCAGCCGTGCTCGCAAGCCGGTTAGCAAAGTCCATTCAAGAAGAATCAAGGATAAAGTTTGAAACTGTTTCGTTCTTTACAGACAGCATGATTGTTATGGGTTGGATCTACAGCGAATCTCGCAATTTCAAACCGTTTGTCTCTGCAAGAATCGGAGAAATTCAAAGCTGCTCCCATCCAAGACAATGGAAACACATTCCAAGTGCAGACAACCCCGCAGACGATTTATCACGAGGCCTCCATGTAAATGAGTTAAATGGGAGATGGATCAAAGGGCCAGAGTTTTTGCAACTTCCAGATGAAGACACGGAACGTTGCCATGTACAGCTAGTAGCAAATACATCAGCGAAACCTGAACCTGCATATGATGTGAACCGTTTCTCAAGCTGTAGGAAACTGATCAGAGTAACAGCGCGTAATCAAAGATTGGCAGAAAAACTCCGTTTGAGAAAACACGGACAAGAAGCAATAACCGGACCTTTAACAACAGAAGAGCTAAAGGCTGCAGAAATGTATTGGATAAGGCAAGGACAGAAATCTTTGCACAGACGATACGAGGAAGGAGAATTTAAGTCCCTCAGTCCCTTCAAGGACAACGACGGAATCATCACAGTTGGAGGCAGAGTGAATGAAGCCTTGGTATCATACGAACAGAAGCACCCTGTGCTTTTACCCAATGAACATCGTATATCCTTGCTAATAGTCACTCACATGCACAAGTATGGTCACCCCGGAGTAGCGACCACAACCGCAAAAACGAGACGAAAGTATTGGATTTTAAAGGCAAACAAATTTAGCAAAGCCGTGAAGTTCAAGTGTGTGTTTTGTCGCGAAATAGCACACAAAACAGAAACGCAGCTGATGGCGGAACTTCCACAGTTGCGCCTTGCCCCACAAACCCCGCCATTCTTCTACACCGCGTGCGATTAATTTGGCCCCTATAACGTAAAAATAGGGCGCAACAAGAACATGAAACATTACGGAGTAATAATTACGTGCTTAAACACAAGAGCTGTTCACTTGGAAATGGCCGTGGATTTATCAACGATGGAGTTCATGCAAGTCCTTCGCAGGTTCTTTGCATTGAGAGGTTACCCAGCTGTGATGATAAGTGACAACGGATCACAAATGGTAGGTGCAGCAAGAGAGTTGCGAAAGACAATCGAAGGTCTGGACGACATTCAACTTCGTGAGTACTGTAGTGAGAGAGGTATCAAGTGGATTTTCACAACCCCGGCAGCTCCACATCAAAACGGATGCGCAGAATCGCTAGTTAAGACCTGTAAGAGTGCTTTAAAGAAAGTAATTGGTGAACAAGTTCTAACACCATTCGAGTTGTACACCTGTCTTTTAGAGGTTGCGAACTTGGTGAATCAACGTCCTATTGGTCGAATTCCCAACGACCCTGATGATGGAGCTTATTTGTGTCCAAATGACATGCTGCTCGGTCGAGCTACAGCTGAAGTACCCCAAGGTCCATTTAAACACACAAAAAAATCCTCAACACCGAGTCGAATTTCTCCAAAAAATTGTGGACTCCTTCTGGAAGCGTTGGAGCAGAGATGTATTTCCCACATTGGTACCACGAAAGAAATGGCGCGTTGAAAACCGGAATGTTCAACCAGATGACATCGTAACCATAGCCAACAACAACGCAATACGCGGAAAATGGACTGTTGGAAGAGTACTTCAAGTATATCCTGGATCAGACGGACGAGTTCGTAATGTGAAAGTCAAGACTGCAACTGGAGAGTACAACCGTCCAGTTACCAAAATTGCAGTTATCTATCCAGTTGAAGGATATGATTAAAGAATATCGGAACAGTGATGAGAACTTATAGGAATAAGGACTACGCCCTTATTGGGGCGGAGAATGTTTCGTTAAACTAATCAAGTTAAACTTTCTGTCATTTATTTGTTTGCATGATACATTTCTAAATGATTGACGTTTCCGTTTAAACTTTATTGATTGAACTGTAATTAAACACCGCATCAGTTTTTATTGTCCGTCGAACTGCTAACCAGAGATAGAATCA
>JANCMA020104861.1:0-14875 GCA_024336925.2 Zoanthus solanderi
GGTGGATGGGTGAGTGGGGTAGTGGTGGATAGGTGAGTGGGGTAGTGGTGGGTGGGTGAGTGGGGTAGTGGTGGATGGGTGAGTGAGAAGGTAAAGGTTATTTAAAATATTCTGTTCTTTTAATACCCCCCTAAAAAACCAAGACTCCCTAAATTAAAATAAATCCCTTTTAGAATGTCAGATTGTACCATTTTAAGACAACTTGTACCAGTGCAAGAGAAATTGTACTGGTTTAAGAAAGATCAAACCAGCTCAAAATCATATTAAACCTGAACTACAACATGTATGAGTGTACTAAATGATGTCACAAATGATATTCAGGTCTGAGAAATCTCCGAGGGGTGCAGAACTTTGTATGTCCAAGATGTGCAAGAGAGAGGGGGAGGGTGGTGATGGAAATGGAGATGACGAGGATCCTGGGTTGGTAGTAAATGGAAGTGTGTTGAAGGAAGTACAATAGTTTTATTACTTGAGAGATATGCTGGACTGTGAAGTAGGAGTGGAGAAAGCAGTGCAAGTGAGAGTAACACTTGCATGGAGAAGATAGCAAGAAACAGCCAGTTTATTGGTGAATCACAGTATAGGACTGATGATTAAAAGAAGGGTGTATGAAGCTTGCGTGAGTTTTGCTCTACTGTATGGAGCAGAAACAAGGGCATTAACAAGCAAACTGATGGATGTTCTATGCAGATGTGATCACAGGTTGCTGAGATACATGGCAGGAGTTAGGTGGCAAAACCGGAAGTCTAGCAGTTAGGTGGCAGAGATGTGTGAAGTTGAAGACCTTTCTGTTAAGTTGAAGCAGGGATGGCTTGGACATGTGAAAAGGGCAGAGGGGGTGTGTTGGGTGAGGTGGAGGAGGTGGAGGAGGTGAGAGTTGGGGGAAGACGGCTGGTGGGAAGGCCTAGGGAAAAGTGGAGTGTGTGATGGAGGATATGAACTTGAGGAGCATGTGGAGCAGGATTAATGCACAGGGAAAGCAGTTGTCACCCATCCAACCCCATCCTAGATGGGAAAATACGGTGTTAAACAAAAATGATGATGACGATGATGATGAAAAACAGAACAATCTAAATATTTTATGAATCACTCTATGCTGTATGATAATGCTGGGTAAAACTAGTCAAATTTAATGACTTGGTTTTTCATACAAACAACCAAGCCTAGGCAAACAAAATCTCAGTTTATACCTTCATTAACAACGTTTAACTTTTGCCTCTGAGTGGTCACACAGACTTTGCACACAACTCGACAATAATAGTTTAAACTTCCCCATTTTTAAGTTTTTAAATACACATTTTACAAATCAATAGAAGTAACTGTGAGATTACTTTTATCTTTGATGGTACCCAGCCCAGTGTTATTTACTATACAAATCAAACGTAAAGTAAGGATGTAATAAGGCATCCATGTCAGTAATTAATACTGGAAAAGGTCGGAATCTCTTAGATAACTTACACGATTTGTTATTATATATAACAAAATTGCTTAAAATGAATCGAAATACCGAGAAAATCCAGGGGGCTTTCAACTTTCTCTGTTTTCAAATCATCGAAAAACCCTTGTTTTGAACTTTTCTTTTCCACTTTGTCCGTCGCCATCTTGACAACCGCGTCCGCTGCTGGTTCGTGGAAGACTGAAACAGTCCCTCAAAATACGGCTTATACCACGTCAGAGCGCACAGAAAATGGCGGAAGAAAGATGGCAAACGACGGGAAGCATAATATTTGGTACTTTAATCTTAAAAGTGCTTCTCTGATTTTTGTTTCAGTTACACCAGGTGTATAACTGTTTTGTGCTCTATTACAGTCTGGTTTCTGATTTCTTTTACCCAAACATGGGCGGTGTGGAAAGCCATATATATCACCTGTCACAGTGCCTGATTGAAAGAGGTCACAAGGTAAAGAACATTGCTATAAGTTTGTACCTCAATCTGAACATGTATTTAACTATGTTTTACAACCATTTCTCCAAATTTTACTGAATAAATCCACGCATAACACCACGGGGGATAGGTGTGAATAAGCTTCAGACGCGTATGTGTGTATGTATATGTATATATATACAAGTTTCCCCCCCTCGGGGCTTTTCAGAACCTTTTTACAAGTATATACAGGGTCAGACAGTTGAGGGTCTTAGAAAGTCCGCTAGAGCGGCTTACATACTAAGGCGCAACTTGCAGCCGAAAAGAAGTGCCCTCAGTGAAAGGAACAGAGACAGACCACAACACCGGGATCACTATATACCATACACTTTGCGAGAAGTGTGTGGGTTCTTTTTAAGTCCCTCAATGGAAGGATCGAGAGACTGGACCTACGGTTTAACGTCCTTATCCCAGAAGACGCGAAGGTCTAACCATTTGCGGATATTAGAGCAAAGGCAGCACCTTCTCAATTATTTTAAGACCCTGAGTGTTGGTCCGGCCGGGAATCGAACCCGAACCTCCCGCACGTATGAGATTCCTAACTGTGCTTTCTAAGGGGATGACGGAAATAAAGAGCAAAGAGAGTGACGAATGACTTCAAAAAAATCTGATGTACTTCGTCATTGTGTGTCATCGAGATCCATGTCTCTTTTCGAAAAAAAAATTGAAAGAAGAAGTGTCGGTAATTTATTCGTGCGCATTCGTTGTTCTTTAAAAATAATGCGCAGTAAAATCAAGAACAATAGTTGCGGGGTACTCGATCTGTAGCTACTCCAAAACCTTAATGCCGTTAATTACTTAAAAGGTTTTATTTGATGTGTTAAGACTGGAATCAAAATATATTTTGTTGCCCTTTCACAGTAATATAAAATATTAGAGAACCAATAATAACATTATAAGCCTACATATCGAGAGCTGTCAATATTTTCTTAAGGTCTTAGAAGCTGAAGGAAAGAATTTAGAAAAGAAACTGTGTCATACCACCAGATTATTTTATCCATTTTGCAGGTTGTGATCATCACACATGCATATGGGAATCGAAAAGGGATCAGATATCTTACCAATTATCTAAAGGTAAAGCTAAAGATTTTTATTTAAGTTACAAACACAAAACTTAAAATACTTGTTTGTTTATAATGCTCGGTTACGGAAAATTTGGTGAGGAATTTTAAAACACTTCAGAAAAAAATCAAAGAGGATCCATTTGACCCCCTCTGAATGTTCAAGGGTTAATGTATGTGTAACGGTGAAGCTAATAATACAAATTAAACTAAATAAACTGCAATAGTCTTGTATTGCATTACTTGTACCAGATTATTCAAGTTTTATTATAAGATTTACTGTTTGAAGTTTTCAATGACTAAGTTGAAGAACAAGAACCAGAAAACTTTCTAGGTCATTTTAATCCTCAAGAAAAGGCAGAAGGATGAGAAATCTGTTGGGTCATTGCATGCATCTGCAAAAAAAAGAAACACCCATCGGCACTACATAACTAATGGTATTTGATGATGAACTCAGTGATTCTTTGGAAATGGATTGATGACAATGATGAACAAACCTACTGTCAGTTATTATACCATTTGTTCAATACACTCAGCCTGGAAAGATTGTTGAAACATCCATTGCTTTCTCAGCATAACTTGACTCTTAATTTTTGTTTTTTGTATTTAATGTCATATGCACTCCGAAACTTGGTGTATTATTCATTAGAGGCGCATCAGGGTGCTGTACATGTTTCATGACCCACCCTTACCAGCTCACCCTCGAAATAAAATAATATTGATGGGTTGTCCCAAACTGATAACAAAAAGTTTCATGTTTTGGAAGTCAAATAATGTTTAAATTTCTATGCCTTACAATGATTCATTTCTTTATCTGGTTCATTTGGTTTTGCACATGTTTCCTTAATTGGATCCAGGCCTACCATCTGTGAAATGCATGCAAAGGAACCAGAGAATGGTTGCTCTATTACACTACAAAATGAAAATTTGAAGATTATACTTGGTGCCAATGATTTTCAGTTATTTGTAAACAAATGTAGCAAAATGAGCTTTCTGATTAAATTTCCCCCTTTTGGAAGATATTTTTGGTCAAATGCATTATATCTGTAACACTTCCATCCCCACACCATCATTGTGTTGTAATAGTAAGTGGATACCTGGTCATCTCCTGCAGTATATGACTTATCAATCATTAGTTGCTTATTGCAGGTGTACTACATTCCACTTGCGGTGTTCCATAACCAGTGTGTACTTCCAACCCTTTACACAACTCTGCCCTTGATGAGATACATCTTTATCAGAGAAAGAACATCCATTGTTCATGGCCATGGGGTAATTGAATTAATAGTCAGATTGCACTAACATACAGGGCTCCATGTGATGAAAAAGATCTGTTTAAAATTAATGTTGACTAAACAGGACAAAGCTAGCAATAACCACTACTGTTGATATACTGTTTAACTCATAATGTCTAGTTCCTTCTTTAATAAAGCATAAATAAGAATCTTCTAAGAATAGCTGATAAAGGAAACTGGAACACTACCTATAAAAAAGCTATAAAGAATATTTCTTTATTATAAAATTATTTAATATGAGAAGTCAACAAAAATCAGTGAAATTTAATGATTAAAGATTACATTCATTTGTTAAAGGGAAAAAACATTTAATCGTTCAAGAGTGCTTTAATTAGCAGCAAAACTTTGAACCTGAATTTATCAATATTTTGACCATTAAGATACGGAACTTGTCAGGCAAGTGAACAATTTTTTACCCAGAGGCTGGTCAAATTTGGAAATAATCTTGAGTCTTAAGTCCTTGTTCAACTTTGCCCTAATATCTTAAACTGCAACTATCTATAGACTTTCTAGCCCATAAATGAGAAGATGTGACATCAACTCATTTGCTTCTAATTCGAATGCCCACTACAAGCAACTATAATCGAGAAGAGATCACTGTATCATTGAACGTAAACATTGCATGACCGAGTTTCCAAAATGCATGCTGGTATCTCCAGCCAGGGTATCAGGTTATGTTAGTGTCCTGAAAATGAAATGTAAATTTATACTTCTCATGATGCATTTTGGCATTTAAATTGCTTCCAGTGTATATGGTAAGCAAGTAATAGGCTGAGACTGCTAAGAAAAATCATATGCATAAACATAATAATATACTCATAAAAATTAAAGACTAATTTCATTTATCATTGAGCTTGCAGTATGATAAAAAAATGCAAGCAAAATTGGTACTCAATTCTGGTTTGCTAGTGTATAAAAGGTGAAAGTTTGCACAAAAATTACCAGCTTATCCATGAGCTAAAAGATATTTCACAATACATTTGCAAGACCTAAAGAAACAAAAATTTAATTACAAAGGGAAGCACATTCACAGAGCTGAACAACTATATTAAGTTGGTTCAAAGAACTGTTGATCTTTTTGGAAGCCTGTTTGTTTCCAATTTTAAGTAGAAAAGTTTATATAAAGAGTCTGTTTGGCTTTGATTATGGTGTCCTATTATAGATGTTTCTAGTGATTGAATTAGAAAACTTGTTACTCACATCACATTTTTCTTTAAAAGTATAAACAGGCCTTCATTCCTTATGTTATTTTTGTTTCAGGCATTTTCAACTTTATGCCATGATGCATTGCTACATGCTCGTACCATGGGCCTTAATACAATTTTCACAGATCATTCTTTGTTTGGATTTGCTGATGCCAGCTCTATCATCACAAACAAGTTTCTAGAGTTCTCCTTGGCAGATGTGGATCATGTGATCTGTGTTTCCCACACAAGGTAGGATAAACTATTTTTATTAGTACATACTAAAACAGTGGATAGCATTAAAGGTGTGCTCTGATTGGCTAGTCAAACTCAAAATATTCCCCCTCAGTGTCAGTGCCTATTGATACATATTTACCTCGCTGCTTTGTGGCTTGATAAAAATCCACCACTAGTCACCTCCTCTTCGAGGGACAATTGGTAACAATTGCAGGGCCAAAATAATTCATAAAATGTTACTAGTCAGTGGGACTGAAAAGATTTTACCTCTACTTGGCTTGTTACTTATGAAAATTTAGAATATTAAAAATTGAGCATGTGTAACAAATGGAATGTATTACACTAGAGTAGAAAAATAACTAACGGTGAACTAGTTTAAGCTGCGTCGGTGTTTCTAAAGAAACAATTTAGTAATAAAAATGTGACGAAACGTCAGTAAGTATTCTCTCTTTTTTACGGTGTAGAATTTACATTTGTATTGCACTAGAGACTTGTTTTGTCTTTGTTTCCGATTTTTTTTAAAAAGTTCGTCTAGCTTGATTCTGAATCAGAATATACCATTCTCGGCAAACAAAGTCTTTACAAAGATGCCGTGTTCAAGTGTTGCGACTATAGAAAGCTGCAAAAATAGCTGTAGTTAGTCTGAGTAACTTATTTATGACCAATTAGAACTCAAGCTCCAAACTGCTTGTCCAAGATTTTGAAGTTGAAACTTTGACCGAGTTTAAGCTCTTATAAGCAATTTAATAAAAGTCCAATTTCAAAAATTTTTTCAAAAATTGAACCTACAAGTAACATAGTTTTTAGCCAAAAATAAATTTTCCTTCATATGCACTTTAATAAGAATCTTTGAGGGAAAATAAAATGGCAGTTTTGAGAAGGACCGAGAGAGCAATGGTGAGAGCATTGTGTGGTGCGAAATTGATGGAGAAAAAGCAGACAGAGGACCTAACGGAGATGTAGGGATTGAAGGAAACAGTGGTTCAGATAGCAAAGGCAAATGGAGTGAGATGGTATGGGCATGTGTTGAGGAGGGATGATGGGCATGTTTTGAAAAAAGCGTTGGAGTTTGAAGTGAAGGTCAAGAGGAAGCAAGGACAACCAAAGAAGGCGTGGAAGATGCAAGTGGAGAAGGAGAGCAAGAGTGTTGGTTTGGAGAAGGAGGATGCCACGAATCAAGCGAGATGGAGAGTGGGCGTTGGAGAGATTGCTGTTAGAGTGGGGTAAATCCGGCTACCCCCATTTACGGGGATAAACCTGGATCAAAATTGGATAGATGATGATGATGCTGTTGTGTGTGATCCCTATTGTGATTCCACATGATTTCAATTATCTCAAATTTCTACATATGTTCTTAATCCTAGTAAAGAGAATACTGTTCTTCGTGCATCCATGAATCCCTATTGTGTGTCTGTGATCCCAAATGCTGTGGAATCGGCCATGTTTACACCTGACCCATCTAAGAGGAAACCGAATTGTAGTAAGCTAACTCTTCTAGTTCTACTTCCATTTGAGTCATTTAGTCTTGGCTTTTATGTGTTATTTTACAGGATTTAATGGAGCCGAAAACAGTTGTAGAATTACACACAATTTAGGTATCCTGCTGGGCTGGTCTGGCTTGTTCAAAGCTTGGTTACCCTGGGCTAAGCAAAAATAACAGCAGCAATTGCTTTTCTAAGGACAAGAGTACGGTTCTTATAAAATACTTTTTAGATTTTCTTTGGGAAAAATTTGTTTATTCCAAAATTACTGCTCAAATTTGTCTCTGTAAGGTTGGCAAGACAACCATTAGTTAAAAATTTAACCTTGGATTAGCGCTCATTGGCTTTTGAACAACTGAACCCTGATGAACAGTTACTGTTTTGATATTTTTTCAGCAGCATTCTGGTTATGTTTGTTCAGATATCTATGTCTACAGCTTGGTCAGATTCAGAGGGGGAGAGGCTCTTTAGGATCGCTTGGGGGCTCTTTAGGAGGAGGATCACTAAACTCCTTAGGAATTTACATGGGACATTATGTGCCCGTAACATTCGCACAAAGCAAAAATGAAAGAAAAACTGATAATTATCCTAGACAGAAGTATGCTTACAGGCATTTATCAAAAACTTTGAAGTTTGAAAGAAAGTTTGATAATTGCAGTATTAATTTTGTTGTCACTGCGGTTGGTTTTGTTTGTACATTCTTCTTTGCGAAGTTGGCAGCAAGAAGGTATTCTTAACAGTCCTAAGTAGTTGTCAAGAGTTACTGTAGATCTGCCATCCAAATTATGAGATTATTAAAACATCCAAATTGTGTTTTTTTGAAGTTACAATTGTAGTGATCAGCCGTCTGGTTTATAGAAAGGGAATGGATCTTCTCGCTGGAATCATGCCAGAAATTTGTGCAAGCAATCCTGATGTTTCGTTCATTATAGGTGTGTTTTTTGTTTGTTTGTCTAGAGAATGTTTGGTCTGTATTATTATAGAACTTAAACATCGATTTTACTTATACGCCAAACGGCAAGACAGAACACATAATCGAATTTTCTGCGTTTGCTGTTTTGCATTTGGCATTTTAATGTGCAAACTGGTACTTTGGCGTACGTCGTAAACGTTTACTTGCTTTTTTTTCTAATTCCTTGGTACAATACTCCAATTTGAAACATAAATTTGATAAATAAAATATTGTTTATGAGAACTACAGTATCATCCTAAGAATGGTATAAAATTTGTTGTAGTGAGGCAACCTTTTCAGTTGAGAATTTTGCCTGTTCTGTTCAGCCAATTTTACTTATTACAAAAGAACAAACGAGCTAAAACAAAGCTACATTCTAAATATATCTAAAGTCGAACTTTTTACTGTCAAGTTGAATAACAACTAGAATTTTCATTTTCTAAGCATAATTATTTTTAACTCTGGGAAAGCCTAAGTTACTAGTTGTTATTAAAGACGCATGTTTGAAATTGCAAAATCCATCAGTGGTACATCTCTCTCTTTTTCAGTGGACAAATTTAAAAATGCTCTTTTTCTAATTGGTTCCTCTTCGTCTCGAAAGTCAGAAAATAATGTCTCTGAGAGTTTATTTGAGTGTTAAGTACTTCCACCTTACCAGGAGGTGATGGCCCCAAGCGGATCATCCTTGAAGAAGTTCAAGAAAAGTATGAATTGCATGACAAGATCCAGTTTCTCGGTGGACTTGAGCATGAGAAAGTCAGAGATGTAAGTCACATATAACATAATCTTGAGAAACTTTTCATCGTCATTTTAAAAGGAACTTAATCCATTGCTGGTTAGTCGATGGAAGAGCTATACTCATCTACAGTCGATTAGGTGAAGAACTGACGCTTATAACATGTTCTCCTTACACTAGGAAAGGCGACGATTACTGGCTTAGAGAGTTGTCAACCTGTATTCTAAATGTCGCGTTTTTGGACTGGTACCATCCATTTGTGTTTCAGCTCACAGTTTTCAATGCATGGCTCAAACTTAGAATTTTTTATTTTGGCGTTAGACACGGCGCTAGTATAATTAACCCCGATACAGTATTTTTGCTCATTTATTGGTCACAATACATGTTATTAGCAACGTTTACTAGGTAAAAAATAAAAACTCTGAGAATTTTACGGTGCACATTTTTTGAGAAAATGTCGTTTGATGTATTTATCAAAGGTATTAGTTCAAGGAAACATCTTCTTAAATACATCATTGACGGAGGCATTTTGCATGGCAATTGTGGAAGCAGCTTCCTGCGGGTGAGTGAACCACGGTGAATGGTGGACAAAACCATCAATTCGTATTTAAAACTGAGTTCACTTTCCAGATTATGGTTGTGGATAGCATTCAAGTGTCTTACAGTAAAACTACAATTTGATGTGCTATGGAAAATTGTCATTTGTCAAGTTATACATCTTTCTTTGTGTAGTCAATAGTTACCTCAGTGGTAGAAAAGTTTAAGTCATGTCAAATTTCCTTCCATTATGTTTTTAGTTTTCAAGCATTTGTTGCACAATTCCTTAAAGGTTGTAGCTAATTAAAATAACTTGAAAATGAACTTTTAATTATACCTTGTCAGATTATCTTCTTTTTAGACTAGTTTTTTATTACCAAGTGCTCGATGGGTGTTGGCTTTTCTTTCCTGATAGTATTTCTTCAACTCCTGTGAAGTAGAGCATGTAATATTTAAATTCGATACATCTTGAAAACAATTCTATTTAGTGGGCATATATACTAAATATCTCTTAACTGTAATTATTTTTGTGAATGTGTTTTCACGTAGCTAGTCAATTCTTGCTTAGTTCTTTTGTTTAAATCACGCGGTGACCGTTTGTGTTGCGGGTATTGTTTTCAATTGATATGGTAAAACGCGCCATCAGTTTTGCCTCTTTTGCTACCGTTGTTGTGGGAGTAAGTTGGTACTCTGTGCTGGCCGAAGTTTCACCACGGCGGCTCTGCCGAGGCCAGGGCAGACGCTAACAAATTAAATGAGAAAATAAAAGACTGAAAAGAATTGAAAATGGAGCTAGTTCCCCGTCACCCTGCAATTACAAATTTGTGGAAGTTCTATTTCTATATAACTCTTGTTTATGTTGATATTTGTTTCCTTATGTTCATGGCATGTTTCAAACGTCAGTTGTTTCTCGTAAGGTTACAGGTTGTGAGTACAAGAGTTGGTGGAGTCCCAGAAGTGTTACCAAGTGACATGATCAGATTGGCTGAACCGAGTGTTAAGTGTAAGCTCTAGACAACAATGTATTAAACACTCAATGACTAACATAACACTAATTACATGAAGATAAGGTTAACAAATATTTAAGTGCAGGCCACCTGTCTATAACCATAAGGGCTAATCGAGACAGGTAGCCTTTAGACAATAATATTAAGGCAGTTCTAGAAGTTTATTAAGGGGATTCTAGAATCGATTTAAGGAAATCCGTTATATTGCCAAAAGGGTATAGAATGAAATCAAGAAATGCGGACTCTAATCAAGTTGTTCTAGAATGTAGTTAAAGAATACAGAAACTATATAACGAGTATAAAAACAAGTTAATGGGTTAATCTTAGATCCATTTCTCTTAACTAAACTTATTATTTCTAGCTTTGATTCTAAATGTCTTTGCCAAGATTTCGAATTTTCAGGATTGGTAGTCTTCAAAAGGGATCTCCATTTTTACCCAATCCCTTGAAGGAGCACCTGTTCATCTTTTAAGGAAATTTTTGAATTCCTCAATTAAATCATTCACTTAAGACGACTCCCTGAAAGGCCGTGTAGAATAGTTGCCTATTAGCTAAGGGTTACACCATCTCTGTCCTCCAAGTATTACGTTGTGGTTGTATGTATATGTATATATATATACAAGTTCTCCCTACGGGGCTTTTCAGAACCTGTTTACAAGTATATAGTCTGGATCAGACAGTTGAGGGTTTTAGAAAGTCCGCTAAAATGGCTCACATATTAAAGCGCAACTTGCAGCCGATAAGAAGTGCCCCGGCCTTTAGTGTAAGGAACAAAGACAGACCACAAAACCGGGATCACTACCCTACTCTTTGCGAGAAGTGTGTGGGTTCTTTAAGTCCCTCAATAAAAGGATCGAGAGACTAGACCTACGGTTTAACGTCCTTATCCGAGAAGACGCGAAGGTCTAACCATTTGCAGTTATTAGAGCAAAGGCAGCACCTTCTCCTCAGTTATTCTAAGACCCCGAGTGTTGGTCCGGCCGGGAATCGAACCCGAGCCTCCCGCACGATAGACTGGCTCCTTACCAACTAGCCAACTTAGCTAACCAGGCGGTGGTTTTGTCCTTCAGTTGCACTGTGCACAAAACACAGTAGCCGACAAGAGAATTAACGTAAACTGTTTTTTCCCAGCTCTTGTAGCCGCTTTGAAGGATGCCATTCAAGCTGTTCGTGAAGGAAACATAGTTCCGCCAGAAGTTGCACATCAAAGGATTTGTAACATGTACACTTGGGATAACGTAGCAAGACGAACAGAAAAAGTAATGCAAGTTTTTAAGATATCAGTCTACAGACCTTTATCTTTGTTAAAAAAGTTTTTAAATTCCAACTTGTTTATAATTTCGGAATGTGTACTACACTCATAATAGTAATACTGAAAGAAATATTTCACTTAACTCGTCATATAGGTTGTTCCCTAGCCGCTGCTTTTTGCATTTCTAAGTATTTCATTTCTATAAATGCTGTGAAACCACTTTAAATTTAGCCTTTTCTGGTTTCATTGTTCAAATGATTTGTTGACATGGCAACAGCTCGTTTGAAGGGGTCGATTGTTATAATTTTTGTCATGTGCCAAGTTCCCCAAGAGGTGCCTTTGTTGATATAAAGGGCTAATAACATATCGAGAATCAAATTAGCATAGAGACTTGTCATTATAAAAACGTAAGGAACCACCTTAATTGTAAATGAAATTGGACTGAAATTGATTACAGCCAGGCGGAAGTGAGTTTAGTTTTAATGGTTTTATAACTGGAGAGTTAAAGTTTTAGCTTTGGTGTTAAGTGTGGAGAAATGTTCCTCTTGGCCAGTGATGAGCTAACAGAAGACATGCCTCACAAGCAGGTTGACCAAAGCTTTTTTTATTCGGAAGCAGCAATGGTTATCAAACTTAAATAACCTGTCATTTTTCACCGATCAGCGGGCGTGGTTGGCGCAGTTGGTAAGATCTCTGCCTTCCGACCACAAGGTCCCCGGTTCGATCCCCGGTCAGATAATGCTTGCTATACTTTAGAGAAAAAAAACATTGTCGTATAGATCAAATGTGGATAGCACACGCGTGCTAGTAGCTAACTTGAAGCTACAGAAGCAGGCTTTAAGGCCAAGTTGTAAGCGGGCATCTTAGTGCCCATTTAAGTGGCTTCAAGTTAGCTACTAGCACGTTTGTGCTATCTATACTTGATAATTATTTAAGACGCATCCCGCAAGCATTGCGCTTTCACTATTTTCTTATAGACTTTTGTCACAGAAAGCGCTTTTAAATCACATCTTTCACGATTTCTACAGAACTTGCTGATCACATCCAGACAACACCAACTTAGATCTTGCTGAACTTTATATAGGAAGTATCATTCAAGGGTTGGGGCAACTGAAATTTAGTCTTAAAACACGAAATGAGCGCAAGCTGTATAGTAATTCACCCTTTGTTTCTGATGTTATTTAACGTTCTTTGGGAGCTAATCTGCAATGGATTAGTGTCCCGTCCAGGGGGAGTCAATGGCTGTCAACAGCTTAACACTACAGAAACCAGAGATATGCGCTGGCTTCAACGAGCAGCTAGGCTTGGAAAAGGATCAAGCTTTAGCTATTTTATTTTCACAAGCACAGAAAGCCTGCGTAACCGCTAGAAATAATGATCTATAACTGTTGAAAATTAATATAAAAACTAATGTATAGTCAGCAAACATAAAATATAAAGCTGTGAGGCGGGCCGATTTTGTTCCGCCCTAACATTAGTTTTCAAAGCAATTTATTTTAAGAAAAATTGTTTCCTTTATCTTCTCACAGGTGTACGACTCAGTTTCGAAGTCTCCAATTGTTCCTTTCAATGAGAGATTGAGACGGTTAGTTGCTGTTAACATTTTCTCAATATTGTCACATTGAATTTTGACAAAGCTCAAGATGGCTTTTACCATTCCATGTTATCCAGTACCATGCAGCTGTCACAGCTAGTAAGATTTGTCTATTTGCAGATTACTGTTAAGGTATATCATACCAGTTGTGGGCTTTTTGTATTTATAAAACGTTCTTACCCTTCTAATGGTGATGGCAAAAGAAAAATTCTATTAAGATTTTTTTTCATGGTGTAATTTTTGTTTAAAGTGTGGAAAAATCTATTCTGGATTCATCTTGACCAGGCGATGGGAGGCTGGTATCTACTGGTCCATGACGTCAAAAACAGAATTTAGTAGTGAGACACACGAGGGCCAGTTTTTATATATCTGTTCAATTTATGTAGCTACAACACACCTCGCTACCATATTTAACGAAAGAGGAAAAGATTTCCGTTCATTGAAGCTTTTTTTGTTTTTCAACAGACTTTACAACTGTGGTCCAGTAGCAGGAAAGATCTTCTGTTTTCTCGCAGTTCTTGACTTAATGCTGTTTTTCATACTGGAATGGTTTGTTCCAAGAAAAGTAAGTGAAAATTTGCCAACTTTCTTAATTAAATAATGTCGATCTTTTGTATCATGGAACAAAGGACGCGTGTAAAACTTCAAAAAATTATTAACTGTTTCTTTGAAACAACAACAGAGTTTATACTCGTCATCATATATATATAAGTCATGAGTGGACCACAAGAATCCCCAGGCTATCAGGGTAATATGATTGGACAATGGGTTCCGTCACTTTTAAACATTTTCTAAGAAGGAATACTGTCAGTAGGAAAGTATCAAACGATAAAGGTTAGTTATCATAGTTATATAGAGACTGATTAGTTCCAGTAATCAAGATTAATTTAACAAAAATGACGACACTTTTGAGTTTAAAAACTGACATGTTTCAGCAGTTACCACTGCCATCATCAGAGTGATACAAGACTGAGTGGAGACAAATTTTGTAGTGAAGAATAATTTACATAAATACTAAGAAAGCTTACATAAATACTAATAACAAAGCTTCAGGTTGGTATGTTTGACCTGATGTTTTAAAGAAGGTTTACACCAATTAATATACAGTGCCTCCTTGATCTTGAGGATGAATTTAGTGTTGGCGTAGTCAAGATTAAATATTAAAAACGCACGGGGTCAGTCAACAGTAAAAGAAGAAACAGCGGCGTTTCTATCATAAACGCGGTTAATAATTTTATTCGACTGCTTTGAATCGTACCGTTCTCTCTGATAACATGGTGTTCACCGACTGATGATAACAAAGTTGCAGGAGTTCTTCAAAGTAAAGAATTCTCTTTTCCAGAACCAAAACCCAAATTTTCTCTCGGCAGAAACAAAACGACGATATCAAATAATTTCTGCCACAGTAGCAACAACTTCAAATTATGTCTACATAAAATGAGCGATTAATGTGCAATTATGAGTCAGATGCTTCTGCAGGTTTTGATTTTGTTTATGAAACTGATGAGAAATTTTCCACAAAATTACAGGAGTTTTCCTGATGGAGCCGAAACCAATTGTAGAATTGCACACAATTTAGGCATCCTGCTGATGAACAGTAACTGTTTTGCTATTT
>JANCMA020104964.1:0-14874 GCA_024336925.2 Zoanthus solanderi
TGTGGCGGTCAAAACATTGAAACATTGTTACGTGACTTTTGTAACCCCTCGAGGGGGGTCTTTGAATTGCTTCGAGGATTGTGTAAGTTTTGTTTTTCACTGAATAAAAGAACTTACTGTTTCGTTAGCTTTGAGTCTCTATAATACTATTTCATGTTCCCACGGAGGAGGTGGTATAGAGACTAATATTTTGTGGGCGATCCTGTTTTATATTCAAATTTCCCAACTAGAGATAATAAGAAGATAATTTAAATATAAGATGCAATAAGAGTGATTGTTTTGTGATTGCAGTTTTATTTAATTATTTAGATGCTGAAAACAAGTACTAAAACTACTGATGTATGCAGCTTACTTATGCGATTTATTTGAAATCAAAATATAGTTAGTTTTATATTTTTATAGAGAATTGTTAAAAAAAAACTTCTATTAATAACCCTTACGTCTTAACTTTTAGCATTTTTACTTACTTGTAAACAAATAAATCTGTAAAACCATACCTATTAAAAAAAAACAAATATTTTCTGATGTCAGCTGTTGTCTTCAAGGGTATCTATTCCCAAGTACTTATTTTCGCATTTTAAAATGCGGAAAAAGTGTCTTAACAAGTGTCCAGTTTTTCTTGTGCAAAAAATAAAAAGATTAGTGTGTTTTAGATGACAGTCCTATAATATTTCTTTGATTGTCTGAAATTACGAATTTACATCACCAGCTAAGGTAAGAGCTTGTTTAACTGGTGCAAAAAACATGAATGGAGGAGGATAGGCGTTTCTGTACTGACCAGAGGAAGTGCTTCTTGATTGGTTGAGGGTCGGGGTCAGCTTAATTTTAGTGTTTTTCATTGGTTAAAGCTGAATTTACGTAACCTGTGTAACTAGGCAAAGGTTCCTACAGAAGGAGCCAGGAGGATGGCGGTATACGTAGTGTGCTCTAGTCTTAGTTCTTTTATTCTTCGTGCCGAGCCTCGGTGTTTTGGAGAGAGTGGAAAGCATTTGCTGGGTAAAGAGCGCTTCTGTGAACGAGTTGTTTAATAATTAGATATCTGAACACACATAACTAGAATGCTGCTGAAAAAAAAATAGCAAAACAGTTACTGTTCTTCATCAGGATGTCTAAATTGTGTGCAATTCTACAATTGGTTTTGGCTCCATTAAACCCTGTACCAGTCGAAGAACGAATCAGGTGGAGCCACCCACTAAGTGAGCACAGTAACTGAACAACATTAGTAAACTAAGGAAAACCAACAGATAAAACCGTAAAAACCAGTAAAGGCAGTATACGCGGCACACGCCACATAATTAAAAAAAACAACAAGCTCGCGCGTAAAAAACAAATTCAAAGTCAATTAGGGCGCATATTACTTAACAGAACTGAACACATACAAATAAGACATTCAAAGAGAAAAGCATACAATGTGTCTATGAATTCAGCCAAACAATGCAGGGGTCTTTATAAAGTTCCTTGATTGATGCTCCTACTTCCGCACCTCGTTGTACGTAGTGGCTTCTATAAAACTTTACAAATGTCTTTTCAAGTATCTTTTTCTTAAATCCTTGTCTCTAACTTTGTCGATAGGCGCTTGTTTCGGGCTTTAAATTCTCTCTTATCACTGCAAATTCTAGCATATCTCACCAGTTGAGATATGTATATATGCCGTACGCTGGATTTTTGGTATGTTATTGTCAAGATATGGAAAGTTAAATATCATGAAATCGAAGGCTTCCCAAGAACTTCTGCCAGGCACCGACAGGTTTGGTCAAATCTTTTTACAAATTGATAAATGAGAAAAATTTTCGAACTGATGTTTCGGACAGTAGTCCTTCGTCGGAATGCCATTCACCCCGACGGACTACAGTCCGAAACGTCAGTTCGAAAATTCTTCTCAGTACGGTGTGAAACTTATCAATTTGACATTTGTAAAACGTTTCTGAAGAAGCACCGACATGCAGTATTCCATTCATGGTCAAATGTTTGGTATGGATAATTTAACCTTGATAACACAAGCACGTTTTAAATTTTTATCGTGCTCTGGAAAGTGGAAAATGCACTAAAGGGGTCAGTACAAGCCGGTTGAGAAGCGAAAGCAGTCTTAGGATTATCAGAAGATTCACAGGCACCTGCCCGTAACTATCTCAGAGGAAGAAAAGATTTTTGCGCTAAATTCAAAATTCCCGAATTCGAAATTTCCCAAGGCAAATGCTCCGAATCCATAGTTTCCTAACTGAAAAGTTCTAAATTCGAAATTTCGAAATACGTTTCCTACGAGGTCCCCACACATCGGGGAACCAATTTACTTTTTTTATATTCAATAATTATTTATGTTTGGTTTGTTTATGATCATCTGCAAGCCTTAACAAGCTCACGGCAAGTTTATTAGGCACAGGGAAAGTCGTTTAAACTAACTAGCTATAACAAACGCATTGTATGTCTTGTACAGTATCCGGCCTGCAAGGAAAAATGAATAAACTTCGGCAAAAAAGATCGTATAATTTTTACAACTCGGCAAAGCCGAAATTCAAACTTGGGACTCGGGACTGGATGGAAGAAGAATAAAAAATTCTTTACTAAAATATTTTAAAACCCTTGTTCCTCATTAGAGTTTATCTGTAGGAAGAGGTGAGTACAGCAGTGCCTTCCTACCCCACCCCTATAAGTTATCAATGGTACTTTACAACTTGAAATTCCCTGAAAGATTAGAAAGCAACATTTCTGCACAGATTGTATTACTACACTTCTAAAACGCTTTATTCCATGAATGTGGAGTTATGTAATAATTTATAAAAAGTCATTTTACATACACTTTTTCCTTCAAAAATACAGAATTATATACAGATCACAATAAAAATACCAACTCTTATAGTTGGTTTCTAGCTATTTCAAAAAAGGTTTTTCATCGTTGTGACTAACTGAATTCATGGCAGTTCAAAAGAATAACATTTGTCATTTCACCTCACAATTGCATGTTCAGCAGTGATCTTTACAAATGAGTGTAACATAATTAAAAAAAATTGGATAAGTGTACTTAAAGATCTTTTTGGTCACAGTACCAACTTATTGCTTGGCAAAAAACCTTTTTTGAAATAACTGTATACACTAAAGATGTATATATATATTTATATATATATTACACAGTCCCACTGAGTTCACAAGCACAGTGGATCATATAAATAAATTTATAAATTAAGATCTAGGCTAGTTTCTGCATCTGAGTGCTATTTTGCTAAATGAAAAACAAATCCTTAAGACATTGGAACTATGGAAACTTATGGATGATATAATTAACAACTTTGTGTGGAGATAAAATTACTCAAAAAAAAAAAAAAAGGTTTTCCTGAAAAGGTCAAAATAAAGTTAGCAAAAAGTTTGACAATGGAAGAAAAAGTTGGAGCAAGCAAACTTATTTCTCATGTCAATAGAGGAAGTGTATAAATAACTGCCATACCTAATACAGATTACAACCTTCCCATTTGACTGTGCTTTGAAAAAAGTAGCTATTGGTAAATATCCATCTCTTAGATAAAGTAAAAGTAAGCTAATTGGAGAATAAACTTAATGTAAAATGATTTTCAAAATAAAGTTAACTCATAAAATAAATCTATTATCATATAACTAGCTAAGCATTTTAAACTTGGTCTTTTTAAGACCAATTGAAAAGGGCCTTCTATTAGATGTTTTTGTGAAACTTTAAATTGTGCAAATTTATTGCAGTAGAAATTTTTCAAAAACCCAACAAAAAACTTCTCTGTAAGTATTTAAGTAGAAATCTCTACCCTAGCAGTTGTATTTCAACTGTTTCTGAGTATTGTCTGCATGGAATACAATTTTTATTAATTTCAAGTAAATCTACAGTACACCAGGAAAGATATGCCACTGAAGCATGTACAATGAAACTGATTGTATATTTTTTCCCATACCACATTTTTAGTATTTTAATTCAGATAAATTGAAATTACTAATTTTTAGAAGAAAAACAAACACTGCTAACACGAAACCCAAAGTTCAAGTCTGTTATTATATTTTATACACTTACTGTACCCCACCAGTGGAAGAAAACACCACATTGCTGGTAATGTCTTTATATGCTACTAGTCAGAAAAAATCAACCCAGTTTGAAATGTTTTTGCATTACAAACATTTGTAGAACCCAAAAGAAAGTCACCAAGGCTGGGGGAGGACTTCACAACCTTTCTGGGGCAGGAATGCTTGTCATATACCTGTTAGGTTTAAACATTTGAGGATTTAGTACTGCTTTGGGTACCAGAGATGAAATTTGGAAATTCCCATACAATGCAGTACCTTTTAGGGCTTCCTCAGTTTCATACAAAGTGTCTGATGCTGTTATCTTTAGCCTCATTAAATTGACTGAAATGTTGTCTGCATAAATACCTTTTGAATGGTACCTCTTAGGATTTGAAACTGACTTGAGTCATACCAAGATTGGTACCTCTTAAGGGTTCCATTGAAATTTTCTGACAAGCATCCCCTCCCCTAAAATAAAGTTGGGAGTCTTCCCTGGTTACCAAGTTTAGGTGGGTAAATTAATGTTAGGTTACTAATTTTGCAACTTATTGTAGTTGTAAAGTGTCACCTGTTAGAGCAGAAATGAGAAACAAAATTAAGAGTTCTGAAATTCAATACTGACACACTAAACCACAGATTGCTGCAGATCAAAAGGTAATTAACTTGAATGCTTTTGAAGAATTTTGAATTTGACCTTCAATACAAAAGTAAGGTAAGTCATTCAAATGTGTCAACCAAAAATTAGACTGGTTTGATAAGGAACAAGATTCTAATTCCTTTTTTTACTGAATTGTAGCTTACGTTTTTCCTCAGAAACTTAAAATGCTTCATAGAAGCTAACTATATAATACACAACATAAACCCTGCATTTATTGGATAAACTAAAATCAACTGTAAATGAATGAAGTTTTGCATAACTACATTGTATTTAGTATCTAGAATATACAGTACAAAGACAAGCCAAGTACAAGATTTATATATTGACAGCTTAGTGAACTTTTTAAATTTTTTTTTAGGGATGGGTGATTACCCATCAACGATCTTTTCGAGTGTTTGCAGTAAGACCTGCATCACTTCCTCCACTACTCCCTGAATCATCAGATTCACTACTTGCCCAACCACCCTCATCGTTGTAATTTTCTATGTCAATTTCTTCACTTGTTGTGGAGTCACCCTCAGAGTTGCGAGGTCTCTTGGTGTCTGAGCCTAGTTTCTTGAGCATGTCTAGCCTTCTTTGAAGTTTTAATTTTTCCTGATTTAATTTTTTCTTTATTTCTTGTGCTTCTTGATCTGAAGTTTCTAGCACCTTTTTGTGTTAGAAAACAATTAGTTAATATCTGTCACACAAAATATTTCACATTAATAGAGTATTGTAGTTGACTATTGTAAATCTTTGTTTACACTTTTACTGCCATGGTTGTAAGAACCGTATTTCCAAACAGGCCACAAGAATAGAAATTCTGAATGATAATAAAAAATGCTTTAAATAATTACCAAATCAGAATATCCTGGAAAACTGTTGGCTATTGATGGAAAATTAATGTAACTGGAAGTCAAATTGACCTAATGATATCAATCAACACAATTGCCAATTTCATATTCAATCATTGATATCTGCAATTTTCATTAATGATTAATTTTATTAACCAATATTGAAGTTCTTGTTGCAGGACTCAATTTTACAAGTACTTTTAAAAGTATTAATAAAGCACAATGCAAAGGACAGTATCAAAAATAGTTGCAAAGAAAGTGAAAGTTTAAATTCAAAATTAAACTGTTGAACAAGTCAACCAGAAAATCAGATTCTTTTAGTAAAAGCTGATTAACTGCTGTGGCATATTTCATACTTAATTAAGCACAAGTTTCCTTGGGCAGCAATTCTTTTATTCTTACTTGAGGATGAGTTTGGACATGTTTTCACAGTTCAGTTCAGTCTCTGCAGGAAAAACTACATTATTGTTTACTGCTTGATACGCAAGAGAAAAATGCAATGTATTGATTTAGGAATAAAGGTACACTTTATTAATAAAATGATCAAACACAGAAGTAATGCAGAAAATCAACTGATATAAAAAAATATAAAGTTTATTCAATTCCGATTTTAAAGTACATTTATTTACCAAAGTGATGTTGAAATTACAATATAATCCTTATAATCCAAGGTTAGATAAGCTATAAAAAGTCCTGTATGAAGAGTAGACTCCAGTAATTATAAGTTACTAAGGCTTTTAAGACATCCCATTTTGCTTATTAAAATATGTACTGTAAAGTTCATACTTGAAACAAAACTGAGAACACTGTCCAAAAGGTAAGATATCATACGATAGTATATACACATGAGCAAAGACTTCTGAACAATCACAAAAATTTCAAGAACTTGTCACATGACTGCTACTCCAGCACTACTACTGTATTATTACTGAATATTGATATTCTAGAGTCAAAGGTCATGGCAAGATTAGACACAACTTTTGCAAACAATAACAATCACAAAATAGAATAAAAGTCTCTAAGCAATCATAAAAAAAACTGAAAATATTTTGTACATCATAGCAGTTTTTCAAAAAGGAAAAGATAATTGCTTTTATTAGCTAACATCTACTATTATGCACATCTATGGATTTAAAATGTATTTCTTAAATGACATACACTTGACTGGCTTTCTTTTCATTATACATGAAGTTGCTAAAAAGAGAAGTGTATTAAATTCCTAAAATGTCTAGAATGCTGTAGTTCTTATAACATATTTTAATGTCTTAAACATCATTTAAAATATCATCATCATTTCAGATGCCTCATGAAAAAATATTTCCCAATACAGAGACATCCAGAATGATTTACAAACAAGTTGATCAATTTCTTTCTTCAAAACAAACCATTTGGGAACATTTTTGTGGGTCATATTAGATATTGATTTGATGTTTGCCATTTCTTTTATTAGCAAGTTTTTGGATATATTGCCTATTCAGCAAAACATTTTCACATTCTCTTGTTATCAAGGATTGGAGAAAAACATACAGAGCCAAAGAGATTTTAGCAAAAAAATATACATGCATGAGCAAAGCAGAATTATAAAATATGAAAAACAGCATGTAGCTGCTACAGAAAGCAACTAATAGCAGGTTATTGGAAAGAAAGGAAAAAAGAAAAAAGGTTTGATACAATTAAAATATAAAGTACAAGTTTGCAAATAAAAAATCATACTATATCATCAACTTAAATGAACTTAAATAAAAAGTAAACTCATTGTATAAAGTTATATTTGTGGCCGAGCAAAAATAAAAATTCAGTTCTAGAAAAACATAGTGTAATTCACTTTAGGTCAAATTGGACTGCATCCCATGCTGCTATTAATATAATTTTATATATAGTAAAAATAATTAAAACACATTGTTCTTCAAACTTATTTTCCTAAAAACTGTTAAAACAAATCTATTCTTTATTCAACCAACAATTCCCACTGTAATCTCCAAAGGCTTGATAGCATCCATGCTGAGATACACAGCAAATGCCTTCCAAACTCTGTCTGGTTTATGTGCTACCATTGTACAATATACAGTTATTTACATATTGATATCTGATCAGTGGAAGACTAGTTGTTTCAATACAATTTTTCGTCGAGAAATATTAAAAGTCTACTGAAAATGCTGCTGTATTAAAAAAATTGACTCTGGCATTCACTGCACAACATTGTTGAAGCAGCTTGAACTGTCATGGTTTAATTATAAATTCTTAACTGTTTTACTGTATCTCTACTCGCTTATACCTTCTTGAAACTATTATTCCTAAAACAAAGAAAACAACTTTTTTTCTAAAAAAAAATTTAAATACCTCTACTTAAGTTTCTTTGTACTAACACCTTTTAAAATATTCTAAAAGATGCATTTTCAATATCCTTTAAATTTACTGATTATTCACTTCAGAAAAAAGATGGAATTTTATAGCATACTGTTAATTACAGCATGGAAATTTCCCTAACAGCTTTCAGTAATGAGAGCATGAAGAAGCAATAACTAATGTTATGAAATTTACCAAAGTACAGTTTTAACAGCTGTAGCCATGGATTTTTACTGACAGATAACAACTTTGTTGTTCAACATTTTTGCAAACGTTAGGTGTTCAGCTGAAAATGAAAGACTGAAAAACTGAGCCAAAGAAAACCTGCATTTTTCCTGAAGCCTCACAGAACAGATGTAATAAAATCACCTGCCGAAAAAGTCAACCCAAGCACCAGCAATAACTGGCACAAACACACAATACTTCTAAATTTAATAACAGATTGAAATCCCAGCAGGATGATATAAGAAGCTGCAGCTACTAAGTATTAAATGCAGCAGAAGTGAAACTTGTGTGACTTTGATATTACAGTTGAACCTATCAGAATAATTTTATACAAAGCAGACTGAATTTCACCGATAACCAAACATTAGCAATCAACAGTTGCTACTGTATCAGCTGGCAATATACTTGTCAATCATATAATTATTGTTCTAAGCAATATTGCCGAAACTTTGAAGCATGAAAATATAACATTAAATTTGTAAATGACTTCTAGAGATGGGAAAAATGCCCAAAGATGTCATTCACACAAGCAGCTTTGTGCAAAAAATAGATTTGCATTTGGTTTTGTTATAATAAAGGCTGGTTTTAATTGTTGTCTTAGTGTTGAAAATAAAGTTTTTCTTGATTATTAATATATCAATGTCTACATTATTTTCATAAATATAATAAAGACCATGTTTTATGTCTCCACTCAGCATACCAAACAATATTTAAATCAACTTCAGAACTATAGCTGAATATTTTGTGTTGCCCCAGTGAATGAAGACTCAAGCTGAGACCTTATTCACAAAATAAAAGCTTCAGTTTTTAGCCAAGCCTTATTCAAAAGCAGTTGTGGCTCAAACAAGTTGAATAATCCAAGAAAAGCTTGAAGCAGGTTACAGTATTTTAAAATCCTCAACCACATAAAAACAAAATTAGCTGTATGCAAAAATATTCAAAGTGATAATTAACACAAACTTGGCTCAGTCTTTAAATTATTATGTGTACAAACTTTACAGTAAAATATATCAAACTGAGAGTTCATATTCTAAAATTAACATTTGTTATGAAAATTTACTCTTATCTGTTCTACTTTGAGAAAAATAAGTTGAGTCAGCTTTATTATGCTTGGGAAACTCTGAAGTGAAAACTTTGCATGTTATCTGCACTAAACAGCTGTCAAACGAGAACATTAATATGTAAAATCAAGGTTTCCTGAGCACCATGCCAGTGGAATATTTATTTTATGTCTTTTCATATTTACTTTAGAGATCTGACAGCAGAAAGAGGTTAGCCTTTCTAGGACAGAAATAAAAAAATCTAAGCATCTAGTTTAATCCATTAAAAGATAAAACTAAAATAAAGTAGAGATCGATCTGCTATGTTTACAGTTCTCCAAAAAAATTTCCATAAATGAGTTTCAAAACATGGAGGGAATAAAGACCCACACATGCTAAAAATACCAAACCGAATTTAAAACTGAAAGCAATTATTATTATTATTATTATAATCTTAAATTGCTATGTGTAACAGCAGAGTTGCCTAAATTATTAGGAAAGGCCGAAATCAGTCTAACACTTTGAACATATTTTTTCACATTTATGATTTTAAAGTATCCTATCCCTAGGTTTTGAATGTCTTAGCTTGACTGCTGCGAAAAAATATAAACTTCTAGTCACAACAAGCGAGGCTCTTCAATACAAAATTTCTGCATCAGGGAAGCGAATTTAATTTTTTTAGGCCAGCGAATTGTCTAGAAAAAAGAGTATTTAGAATTTAAAACAAGGCTAGATTGTTTCTATCACCTTAATATATTGTTGAGCACTCTGAAGCAGTGCTAATGTTGTCGCTTTCTGATGATCTGGTGGTTCAGGAACAAGCTTCTTTAAAAGCTCTAAGCAGTCCCTCAGATGAGCACGTCTAAAATACAACCACATCAGATTAAAATACATTTTTCTACGAGAAAAATGTTGCTGTCGACAACATTTCTCTAAAAATTTACAAAAGAAAGTTCAAGGTTAGCCCAAGAAAAAAAACACAAAACAAAGTCCATCAATATCATGCGAAATCTTCATTTGTTTTGTTTTTTAAAAACAAAAGACATGGTATTTATGTTCGCTCTGAAAATTTCGTGACGGGAATAACTTGGTGCAAAACTTTATTGCCACCTGATTTCATATTTTTTTTACTTTTTCCCGGTTGGCGAATACATATTTTTCATATGAGGAGCTTTGATCCAGTTTACACTGGTACCTGTCTCCATTGCGCTCCGATTTCATACCTCTTGAAACTGCCAATAAAACACTCATGTTATCAGCCTTGGAAAAAAAAAGTCAACCCAGCATTGCTTTTCCAAACTTAAAAAATCATCCAAACCATTCTCATTTCTAAATAAAACGCCAAACCCGAAAAGGGAAAGAGAAAATTTCACCCGATATACTACGTTTTCAAAATCGCATGCATTTGCACGTGCAACTATATATATTCTGTTGTTTTGGCAGCCACGTGGCAGAGAAGAAAACGATTTTACATTTTCAACGTAGTTTTTTTTACTTTATCAACACGAATTATAACTTGCTTTTCGCAGATACATTTTAAATGTCTCACAGCAATTAAATGTTTACAATCAGTAGTTGATTCTTGTACACTTACCGGTTTTTCTCCAGTTGGTTGTGCGTCGAACGGCTGGCAGATGTCAGAAAAACATCGCAGATGCAAGAAAAAGAAGAAATTTAAATTTAGCTAGAGAAGCAAGATAAAATTTAATTTTTTTTTCACCACGCAATATCAAAAAGCCTTTAATTTGGGAAAGAAAACAAAAGGAGACGCGAACTACCTCACGATAGCAGTCATTCGTGTCAGAGTGTTTATAATAAAATAGATTGAGGTGAACCTACGGAAACGCGCCAGGTTCTTTAAAATAGTCCATACTTTGTGGTAAGCAATAACTTAAACTCATAGAAAAGGTTACAGGACAGAATCAAGAAGAAAAAACCTTGCTGAATTTGCACCTTAATTTAGTCGCGGTGGACCCCTCGTTCGGGGGATACCCGGGGAGCCTCGAAAAAAAAGAGAATGATGCACGAATGTACATTGCTAAGTGATTTAAGAGCGGTGAAACGTACAACTTGTTAAATTTTCAAGGAAATTTGCAAACGTAAGTTTCAAGTACGACCTCTTTTCGAAAAAGATAACTTCACAGAGGTACTGTTAAAACATTTAAACTGTACGTGCCTAGTACAACAAGAAAAGTACACAGAGCGCCATGATTTTTCAAACGATTCTTCTGAGCGAGCGAAGGGACGTGGCAAAGCGAAGAGTTAAGGGTGTAATATTCATATGTATCGTTTAAAATAAAGTCTAAAGGTTAACAATTCCTTACCTGTAGCTTGGAGACCTCTTGGTAGTCTTTTTCTCTCGTTTAGAAGGAGTTTGGAATCGTTTCTTGCCTAAAGTTTGGGCGGAAAGAGGATATTAACGGGGCGTGAGAAAAACACGGAGCCACAAATTCAACTCGTTGAGTGGTTAAAAATTCACCTTCATCGCGTTGTTCTAAAATCTTTGCAGCTTCTAACAGTTGCTCGATGTTCATCATGATTTTGGACAAGGAAATTCACTACAGCGAAAATGAAACCACCGAAAAACCGAGATTTTTCTGCATGTGCAGCGTTAACATAAATAGTATTTCAAAACGAAAACAAGAAGTCTGTCACGCGCCCAAACGTCATGGAAATCTTACGCCAAGACATGCTTTCTGATTGGACAAAGAACAATTGGTTATATCACGAGGGACAGACTTCAAATTTATTGACCAATCAATTTGAAGTATTGAACAACGTGCTAGTTCACATGGTGCGTCAATGTTCCACGTGGGACAGATACTTCTGTCGTTGCGCGCAAATTATTTTTCACTTTACTTTTAAAAAACAAAGATTTATTCATATTGCAATAAAACACTGTTAACATTTAGCTCTAACGTTTTACTACAGGCGCCAAAAAAGCCACAGAAGCTACCGAGTGCTTGCTATAGTTAGCAATTCATCAGTAAATTTTAGCAGGAAGTTGAGTCGGTGAGCCAGATGAACTGTATCACGAGGGTTTGGAAAGCTCTGACTAACAGGAACCAGGAATTTTATAAATTATAGTTAAGCCCCTGTATTCTCCACAATGGCTCCTTTTGTATTTATATATATAAATAAGGTTCGTCCGCATTTCCTTTACGTATCAAGATCCTCGCTCATTTTGTCTTTCCGAGAAGTTTAGTCATTACGTAAAAACTCAATCGTCCATGAAAAAATCTCTTTTGAACTTTTTTTAACACAATGACATCTGTTTCCTTTGGGTATTTATTGAATGCGTTGGGTGGTGCAAAGCTTGGTATAAAGAATGTATTCGATTGTAAAACTTTTGTGCCGTTTTGAAAGCGCCAAATTCGTTTACACAAAAGATAAAAAATCGTCTGTCTCAACAAGATATTTCTTTAGATTTTTTTATTTTGGCCCGATTCGGTTGAACAGACAATCGCAATTGGTTGTTTTCATGTATGCTTTGCCTTTGAATCAGTACAACACCTAAGCTAAACGACTTATGTTATTAAGAATAGCTAAATGTATCAAATTATACCTGCGAAAATAAAACCATGCTGTGCTTGATTTATACAACAAACGATTCTTTCGCTTTCGTCTCCTTGCTTTTAAAATTTGTCATCATTGATAAAACTTGGGACTTGTCCTAGTTTTGGGTCAGGCGCTCAATACAAGTTACCGTAAGTTTATCACATGTACACATTCACAAATTTTGCAGCTTAAAAATACGGTAAAGTGTATTTACTCCTTCGTGCGAAATAATATGATTACTTTAGTTTTTTAATAGCTGTGTGCTTCCCAACTGCTTGCAAGTTCCAGTTAGTTGATATGCATTTCGTGCGCACAAGAACGGTGTTGGAAAGACACGTGTGTATGCGCTTTAATCCAAGTTTGTAAACATACTCCAGTGATTATCACTCGCTGTTTCCGCAAGTACAAGGGCAATATCGATATGAGATTTTCATCACCTAAAATTCATTGAAAGCCATTGGCAAAGCTCAAAGGACACATAATGTTTTTATGCATTGCCTGGCAACGTTGCATTGATTGATTGATTGATTGATAACTCGCTTTTAAATGCAAAAATAAACGATTACTTTCATCAACAACGAGTGTTTTTAACTAGAAGAAACATCGTTTTTAGCAAAAAGAAAAATGTTTTACTGGTAAGGATTTCACAAACTCTAAATACACTTTTTATGGATTTTCGGTAGAATCGAAAGATGTGACAGGTTTAAACTTGCCCTAACAAAAGGTGTCTGTCATAACCCCGGCTGTGATGAAAGGATGACAAATATTTACTTAAAACCTCTTAATCACCCGTGAATGTCTCATCGTCCAATTTTAAAAGTTCTAGATCGGCCCATGTTTTTTGTTTCCGGGCGATTAAGCAAACAGTAATAGGCGATGATGAGAAGGTCTTGCAATTGAAAGCTGGTTGACTAATGACGGCCAATTATTATAAAATTTGATATTTTTGTTTGTACCTTAGCACTCCATTTTCTCTTTTAACTATTCTTTTGGTCTTATAAAATTAAACACATTTATTTATTCATTCAGGTAGAGTATTTCACTCTTTTTTGTTTTTTTGATGAGAACTTCATCAGGTGGAAAAGCGACCACAATTCAAGAAAATGCTAAATCAAGAACACGCCCAAGGCGGAGGAATCGCTGAGATTTTATAACTTCCAAGTTCATTTTTCAGAAAGTTCTTTTGTTTTACATTTCGGAACCAAAAATCTATCATGGAATGGGCAGCTAATGTCGATAGTGCAACATTGTTAGCAATTAAAGTAAAACACATGAAAATTTTAGTAGAACGATTTGCAGGACTCACTATTTTTTCTTTTATTCTCTATCTATTGGTAATTACCGTATATCCAAATATCGAAGCTCTTCTTGGATACACAGAAAAAATAGCGTGTACACATGAAGTTTGATTCTATTATCATTAAGAGCATTTTCGGCTAAAATTCCTAAACTTTAGTATTTTGGAACATTCACTCTTTGCCAAACTATAAGACGTTCTTATGAAACAAAAAAATTGTACACAAGATATCTCATTTTATAAAATAGGAAAAATTAATTTGTCCGAGTAGTCGCACGAAAAAATTAACCGAAGTCAGCTTGGTGGAACTTTGTCTGACCTAATGCCAGCATACTGAGGAAACTTACTCAAGATCAAGATAATTTTTTGTTCTCTAGCAAATTTATTATTTCCAATTGAAATTTTCATCTAGGACGCTAAAAAGACGGTAAAGGAGATTTAAGGGAAGGGGAACCGAGAGAGGAAGGGGGTAGGTGCGCGGATACCTTCCTCTTCCTGAATAGTCATACAAGTGTCTCTGCCGGGTGGGCGCGAAGAGACCCCATATTCACAATGTGTATCTGTCGAAAAATTGATCAGTAGGCAGAAGCACAGCCTAAAATTGGTACATCAAAAATGAAAACCGGCTAATATCTTTTTTACGAGAGGCTGGGCAACAAAGAAATTATATGGATTAAGATAATTTTGGTTAACTGAAAAACTATTCCAGATAGATGAGATGCTAGCTCAATGAAATATCTATATACGCAAAAGTCAATTTAGAAGTTTTCCTTGGAGTAGGTAGACTTTGTTGCACGAATAGGACGAGCTCTTTTTAAAGTTGAAATAACTAGCGGTAAACTAGTGTGAGCTGCGTCGGTGTTTCTAAAGAAACAATTTAGTGATAAATATGTAAATTCT
>JANCMA020105065.1:0-14872 GCA_024336925.2 Zoanthus solanderi
TTTTTTCAGTTGACCTGATGATGTTGCCGGGATGGCAACGAAACGTTGTCTCCTACAGTTAGCCTTTATATTAAAATGTTGGGTTTGTTCTGCTTTTAATATTTGCTCATTCAATGCCACTATTCTTGTGGAGCCTGACTTGAAATTCTTTGCATTATCTGTAATTATTCTTTCAGGAAATCCACGTCTGCTGATAAAGCGTCTAAAGGCTCTTATAAACGCATCCGCAGACAAATCTTCTACGAGCTCTAAATGAACTGCTCTCGTGTTGGCACATGTGAACAAACAAATGTACATTTTGTTTGATTTGTTAGATGTGTCTCTGACATATAATGGACTGCCATAATCTATTCCCGTGGCTTGAAACGCATGATTACCAGAAACTCTGGATTTTGGCAGGGAAGGTATCTTAACTGACCGGAATGGTTTTCCTTTCACCTTTCTGCAGATAACACATTTACTAATAATCTTCTTGACGTACTGTCTACCTTGAGGAACCCAATAATTTTGTCGCAGTTGCGTTAAGGTCTCACCGACTCCATTGTGAAGTACTTTCTTGTGTGCGTCTAATACTAGTAGTTTAGTCAGGTGATGGTTTTTGGGAAGTAATATCGGAAACTCGGTTTCGTTTGACAGATCAGCATGCTCTAATCGACCTTTGCATCTAAGTATATCATTCTCGTCTATAGGTACAGTCCAAGCTGACTTATAATCGAAGAGGTAATAGAGTTAGAAGGTGATTTATGAAGGGACTGTATTTCTTTTTTGTAACATGCTTGCTGTACGGTCTTAATGAGTGGAGCTTTAGCATCTTTAACTTCTTTTACATTTATTGCTCCCTTTGTTTTAGTTTTCTTCTTTAAAAAACATTTTTGAAGCGGTTTACCCATGCAATCACTTTTGATAGTTTGTCGATAGTGCTGAAATTTTCAACATCGATTGCGTTTAGTATGCTTGCTGTCTTGTTTTCAACTGAAACGTTGGACATGATATTTATAGGTTCTTCGAATTGTTCTGGTGCTTCTCTTTTTTCTTGTTTCCATTGAGGCCATTGACTTTGTTCTTCTAACAACCAAGGTTGACCAATGAACCATAGTGCATTGTTCCGAAGTGACTCGGCAGTGATTCCACGTGTTAATAGGTCGGCTGGGTTACTTGAGGTTGGACAGTATTTCCATTCACATCCTGATGTAAGTGATGTGATTCTCTTGACTTTTGATTCGACAATTCTGGGAAGTGATTTCTTGCTTGACAACCATGATAGAACTATTTGTGAATCACTCCAAAGAATGATTTCAACTTGTTCAAAGTTGAGTCTTATTTTGTCTTTAACGTATTTGGAAAGTTTTGATCCTACTACTGCAGCGAGAAGTTCTAATATTGGGAGGGTCAAAGTTTTCAGTGGCGCAACTCTACTTTTAGACATTACTATATAGTGCGACTTGTATCTTAGGACCGGCAACTGATCGTAGGTAGAGAACGGCCCCGTAAGCTTTTATACTGCTATCACAGAATACGTGTATCTGTACTGTTTTGATGTAGTCTGTTGTAAAATATGGACGTTTGATGGTAATTGATGCAAGGTCATTAATATTTTCAAACCAACGTTTCCATTCCTTTGCGTGGGTGTCTGGAAGTTCATCATCCCATCCTAATTTTGCTTTCCAGAGATCTTGCATTAGAATCTTTGACTTGATTAGGAATGGTTCTACAAAACCAAGTGGGTCGAACAATTGGGCGGCAATACTTAGTACTGATCTCTTTGTTAATTTCTTGAGATTTTCCACATTTTTAATGGATTTATGGAAAGCCATTGAGAGGGTATCTTTGTCTGAGTCTCATATGAGGCCCAAAACTTTGATCGGAGGGTTTGGCACGCCCATATTATCCTGCGAGATTCTTTGGGCCAATGCGTGTGAGTTAGTGCACCACTGGCGTAGGTTCATTCCGGCTGCACTAAGAAGTCTTCTTGACTGGTTGTAATATTCCGTTGCTTGTTTTTCGGACGACACACCAGTTACTACGTTGTCCATGTACATGATATTTATCAAATCTTCAGTTATCCAGTTCCTATTATTTTTACCCCTGCGCAAATGACTGTGAACTGTAGCTTGCAGTAGGAATGGTGAAGGTGCAGCTCCGAACAGCTCTGTCTTTTGGGTTTATTTCGATCTGTAAAAATACCTTTTCGATATCGGCAATAAGTGCAATTTTGTGAACCCTTAACTTTATCAAAATTTCAGATAGTTCTTGTAACAAGTTAGGTCCTGTGTATAAACAATCATTTAAACATGGGGAGTCACGTAATTGTTTTGTGGACGCATCGTATACGATTCTCATTTTTGTAATCAAGCTGTCTTTAAACACAGGGAAATGCGGGATATAATGCACGATCCCGTCATGCACTCTTACGTTTGTTACTTCTTCTATAAACCCTTGTTTCATTTGTTCTTTTATCTGCTGATCATATCGTTGTAAAATCTTTGAATCTCTCTTACTCCAGTGTTTTTGGAGTCTTAGCAACCTGCTTTTACTCACATTGTAGTTTGAGGGTAGCTCTGTACAATTTTCTTTCCAGGGGAGTCTCACTGAGTATCTCCCTCTGACGTTATTATACTTCAAGTTTTCTCTGAACTTTTCAAGGACATGTTCTGTATTTGTATTTGTAATCTTAACTTCATTTGTAATTCCTAATACATCAGTGTCCCAGAATTTTGGAAGAAGCTTTTGGAGGCTTTCTTCAGTGAGATCACTCGTTTCAATTTTGAAGCATAATGTTGTTCCCATACCCTTTGATTCTTTGTAAAGGGGTCCTGAGAGTGACCAACCAAACTTACTCTCCATAGCAATCAGCCCACCTTGTTTTGACTTAATCATTTCCCCAGTCATCAAATGACCATAGAAGTCATTGCCTATCAGAATGTCTATGTCCTTATATGTTTCATTAATTGGTTGGTTTGCAAAGTGTAATTCCTTCATTTCTGGGTAGTCTTCCAAATAATAGATTGGCTGTGAGGACATAGGGGGACAAATACTGTTTGAAACTAAGGCATTAATCTTAATGTGTTCTCCGTTCGATGATGAGAGAGAGAGAAGTTGACAACTTCGTATTCTTTTCTTTCGGTATTAGTTGTTTTGAAAGTACTAATATTTAGTATTTCTTTGTCACTCGGCTTTAGCTGGAACTTTTCCAGTAAGCGCCTAGCAACAAATGTTCTATGAGAGCCTGTATCGAAGAGTACTCTTGCTTTGCAGCTGGCGTCAAGGCCGATGACGGTGACGATGGCTGATTACATCAATATCCAGGTCTTCTTTTTTATCACGTTAAACACGCCCGCGTGGATTGTAGGTTCTTGATCTTCACCTGCTATAAGGGCTGAACTTGGTTGTTGATCTTTCTTTTTCTGTTCTTTGTTTTCGGGGTTCCCCTTTGCATTAGATTGACAAATGGACACGTGGTGTTTTCGTTTGCATTTAAAACTGCGTTTTCTAGAATAGCACTTGGACGCTTGATGATTGGGACCTAAGCAATTGAAACATTTGCGCGCGCGCATTAGAATGTTAATTCTATTATCTATCTACGGAAGAAACCTTTTCACAATTTTCTGGTTTATGCGCGCCATCGCAATAAATGCACTTTCTGCTGCTTTGAGTTGAACTTAGAGACTGTTCTGTAGTTGCTCGTGAAACTAATTGACTTGCTGTCCGTATATATTTCTCGTTGGCTGTGCACTTTCTGCTGCTTTGATTTAAACTTAGAGACTGTTCTGGAGTTGCTCGTGAAACTAATTGACTTGCTGTCGGTATATATTTCTCGTTGGCTGTAGAGAGCATTGGTTCCTGTGTTATTGGTGCGTGGCTTCGTTCTCTCGTTTATATTTCTTTGCGTAGTGTAGATCTCAAATCATTTAGACAGCTATCAGCCTGGTTGTTTGCCCGAATAAGTAAGCGGCGTATTTCCTCAGGGAGTTTCCTTAATAAAATGGGAATAAGTAAAGCTCCGTATGTATCGGTAGTGACACCTAACGCTTCCAACCCCCTTAAGTAGCTTTCACAGGAATCATAAAAACTTCTCATACTTTTTATATCGGATAAGGGGCCTGGAATTTTTGTTAGAGCATCTATGTAGGCTTTATAAGCGTTTGTTTTTGACCGAAGCGCTCTTTCCACACTTCAACCGCTCCTATGTAATTATCATTTGTAATGGCTATCAAAATGTAACCAACTTTGTCGTGAAAGTCAAGGCTTTCTTCTACTTCTGTATCCAATAGCTTGGGATCTTTTATTTCGACGCGGATTGCACAATCCATTTGTTTTGCTTCCAGTAATCTTCTTTCCAGCCTCTCTTTTATCGATTTTAGCTCTGTTATGTTCGGGCTGTCCGATTTCATGATTTTTTCCGCTTTGTTGATATCGCGGGCGCAGTGGTGCTCTATATGCGCCTCGAATTTGTTTTTTATCCGCCATGATGGTATCTTAGGTTCGAAGGATCATGTCGTAAATTGAATTTACGAAATAACTCAGAAGGATTTTTAAAGATGTCGATATTTTTTAATGAAACCATTAAGGTTAAAAAAGGGGTGAACCCCACTTTTAACAATGAAGAAATATTAGTCGCTGAGAATGATTCGGCCTGTACCTTGAATGAGAATAAAGATTTTGAACAAAGAGAAAAAAGAAATCAAGAATTAAATGAAGAAATATTTAAAAGTGAATCTGCAGAAAATTTATAAACTTCAAAAACAAATGTACGTGAAGAAATACATCACAAAAGAAATACATCACAAAAGAAATACATCACAAAAGAAATACACAGTGGTCAAAATGGCCCACGGAATCGCCAATGGTTTCCGTGACACGAACCGTTTTGGACGTGAGCCTTCTTCTTGGAGACTGAGACCGAATGTACGAATCTTAATCGAACTCTTCTTTAAGCCTTTGTTGTTAGATCGTCATAACTCCGATCGAAAATTGATTGATTGGATTTAGTAGAACTCTGACCAAGCTTCATTTTGATACCAAACTTCGAGAGGAAAGTCAGTGAGAATTGTGTCTTTCGACACACTGTTTTTCGCGAAAACAGCTAAAATGTATGGTAATGTCCCAAATGGAATTTTTTCTGCCTGTTTTATTTTTTCGAAGAGCAATTTGTAGGTTTTGAGTTTTTTTTAGTTAACAGATTTTGAGTTAAATGTGATCGCTATGTTTTTTGTTTTAGTTAATTGCTCTTTTACGCGCGCGTAAAAATAAGTGAAATGGTCCGCTTCAGCGTCGGAAAGTTTATGAAACGAAAAAAGCAGCTGAAAGAGCAAACACTGGACAAACAGAGTTCTATGGTAGAGCAAGTTAGGGAGGCTGAGGCGTTGGAGAAAGATCTCGAGAAGAAGCGGAATGAAGTGAGGGCGAAAGCGGCAAAATTAATGAGACTTGACGAGAAGGTATGAAAACAATCCTTTTTAAAACTCTTCTTTCGATTTTATGTTATTATTAGTAAAACTCTACATGGGGATTTTATCTCTTCAAATCAAATTCGAATTTTTATTTTCGCGCGCTTTCTAGCTAGTTTCTATCTGGGTTAGCTTTGACAAAGCTGCCAGTGCAATCTGAATCATTTGTGGAAATTTTTTTTTCTTGATTTTCTTAACTAGCTTGTACTTTATTTCACATTTTCAAATTTAACTGGTTTTCTGGATCACTCGAACAAATCAAACAATCGTAATGTAGGTTACTGTACATTGTACATGTATATTGCAGACCTGCCGACTCTCCCGGTTTTGCCAGGAGACTCGTTTTTTTCTTTCCCTTCTCCCGGCCTCCCAGCAAAGACCAGCAAATTCGGACAAAAAACGAATAAAGAGGGATTATATTTTGTCAATTTGCTTTACAACTCGATTGCGAACTGTACGCTCGTTCCTTGCATTGCTTACGGAGTCTCAGTGCACGACTTTGATCACAATTTTCTGTTGAGTTTCTATTTTTAGTTTTATTAAAATTATTTTAATAAAATTAAATCTTATTAATTTTAGTAAAATTTTTGACCGTTAATTTGTTAATGAAATTGGCCCTAATTTGAGCGCAGAAAAGAGGGTGAGGGGGGGGGGGGCTTAATGTTTTGTGTTATTATTTGTAAACACATTTAAAAAGCCGTACAGAATTTTCAAAACATAACTTTTCGATTTTAAATGTAGGTTCAAACATTGGTGCATGAGATAGAGGAAAGGGAAGAGATAGTCAGAGGTTTTGAGGGAGATAGTTACAGAAAAGGAGGGTCATTCCTGTCAGAGAAAGCAGTTAAAGCCAGGCAGAATTGTCCAACAGGAAGTTTACGTAGCTCAGCAGCAGGTAGAAAGAGAAGGCAGGAGACCTACACAGCAGCACAAGAAATTCATGGAGGCACAGAGGGAGCAGATATTGGATTAATTGAAACTGTAGATAAAAAAGTACAGTTGAATGCTATAGTAGATGGCATAAAAAAGAGCAAAAACCTAAAGAAAGCACTTCCTATTGTATATAGAGCCAGTTTAGATCATTATGAGAAACCTCCCAAAAATATGGAAAGAACAATAGCCTCCTATTATAGTAATGGGATAATGGGGAAGAAGAAGCATAAGGCTAACTATAGGTCTACTTCTTATGAGCTCTGTCCTGGAGGAAGCAATAAACATAAGCGCATAACAATAGAAAACTGCCCTGTTCCTAGACTTGTCCCCTATCACAGGATGAGACACTTTATCAACTCAATAGACATTGGTGAGTTGCATAGTGTATATGATACTCTTTGCCATGGTTTACAAGAGGAGGAGAAAGTTAATGGTTGCTATAGAGACTTGGAGCAACTTCTTTTAAAACTTGCCAAGTTTTACATTTCCAACCACAATCTTTACAATATTTTAGATTTTGATCACTCTTCTGATGTTGACTATACGTTTCGAATAGCTTTAGGTGGAGATGGAGCTCCATTTAGTAAGGAAGATACAGCATGTGCTTGGCTGGTTAGTTTTTTAAATATTGGGTCAGGTGTTTTAAGTAGCACAGAAAATTATCTTCTTTTTGGGGCAAACTGCAGTGAAAGTTGTCAACCTGTAACAAGATTCATTGAGAAGCTTGCCAGTGATGTAGGTCGCATTGAGAAGACAATTTATCATCTCACTTGTTCTAATGGTACTTACAAAGTTAAGTTCATTATTTCAGAGCTGCCGAATGACATGAAGATGTTGGCTTATTTAGGAGGAGAGTTAAGTAACAGTGCTACTTTTTTTTCAACCTTCGGAAACGTGTCATTAAATACTGTAAAAGCAGTTCATGGCACATTTGGAACAGAATCCTCGAACACATGGCACCCTTGGAAATATGAGCATAGGATTAAGGTAGCTAATGCAGTTGAGAAGTTCAAAAAAACAGTGCTAAAACCAAAACCAGGAGGGCAGCCTCTTGCAGAGTCTACTAAGAGATCTAAAATAACCTCATTTATTTCTCAACAAAAAAGCAGACAAGAGTTTGTTCCGTTGGTTGGAAAGATTATTGACAAAGCTCATGTGGATCCACTGCATTTAAAAAATAATGCATGTGCTTTGGCACATCGAGAGCTTTTGAGTATAGCTTGTATTGACATTGCTGTTACTTCTGTTTCTTCTTTCTTACAGCTTCCACATAGCTGTGCATTAGTAAAATTTGTTTCTACCCTTAGATCGAAATGTGATTTAGGTCGACTTGCCAAGAAAGTTGTAAAATGGTTTAATGAAACCAAAGGGGTTGGCAAGGCTTTTGAGTACAGGTTTACAGGTCAAGACTCTCGTAGGTTTCTCCAGAGTTTTATGTACTTAGTTGATGTTCTAGAAACAGGCAACTCAGGAACTAAACAGAAAAAGTGTCATGTTCAGGCCTTCATTTGTCTTTGTTTACGAGATATCGTTTCTCTTTTTAGCAGATTGACCATATCTGATGAAGAGGTAAGTCGTTTGAAACAGCTTTGTAATGATTATTTTAGAGTAAACTGTTTTTACCAGCCTTCAGTCAATCCTACAGTATGGACCATTGGACACATTGTTCCAGCCCATACTGCTGACATGAAACAGAAGTATGGGATGGGCCTTGGTTTAAATTCTATGGAAGGCCGTGAGGCAAAACATATTTCTATTGCTACATACAGCAGGAATACTTCATATAACAATCGGTGGAAGCAGATTTTTGTTCACGAGTATGTGAGCTTGATCTGGCTGAGGGAAAGAGGATTCAATGTGTGCACTACTAAAGCCAAAACTCAGGCCTACATCCCTAAACACTGTCTTCTGAATGACAAATTCTGTTATTGTGGATTTGAGAAATGTGTATCAGATGCAGAGTGCAGATTTTGTAGTCACAGCCTCCGACGAGAGATAAAAGTGAGAATTCATTCTCACCAACATTAGAGTTGAGGAACCTTGTTTCAGCTAACTACCCTGGAAATGATTATCTTTTCCTACCTACCCAGGAATTCCAGTAAGTTCTGCCTTTTGATGAAAGACGTGAAATGCAGTAGAACCAATGCGAATCAAATATGTATATATATAAATATATATAAATATATATTTTCTGCTGCAGCTAAGTCGAAAAAATCATAAACACTTTTAGCATGCAACTTTGGTTGTTTATTTGCATTGTTTTGAAGTAAGGACATCCTGTGATATGCAAAGGTATATAATTTCTTTTTTTCTTGTGAGTATGCACAAATACATCAGTTCTGTTGTGAATACAATTTATATGTATAATGAAAAACCATTCAAATTGAAGGACAAGTCTGGAACATAAGCAGTTCCAAACTATTGTTATGCCAATGGTTCCATATTCAGGGTTCACACAAGAAATCACCAATAAAATTCCATTACCCTTTTAAAAAGGCTACTTTTCCAGGACAAAAAATGCAAAATCAAGAAAAGACTTAGCATAATTTACACTAGAAGTATTCATTTGTTCATATTTATTCTTAACAGTGAATCTAAATATCTATTACATGAAAATAAATATCTTAATTCATTAGACAATCATTCTGTGTAAATTGTTTCTTGTAAAAAGATAATTGTTTATATAAATTCATATTGCAAAGCAAAAAACAACTGCAAATATATCTTATATCTTCTCAAGGAAAACAAAAAACGTTAAAATTCTTGTGCATGAAAAGTACAACATGCAGTTCCCCTTTAATTTGTATAGAAAAAAATCATGTAAATTGAGCCCCCACCCTTCTAAAATTTCCAATCCCTTCTGTGGGGAGGTGTGAGATGGATATTTTCTGGCATGGAAACACACAACATTTAAACATTCTGGAATGAAAAATATTGTCATCTCTATTCTTGTTCAAGTTTTAATTTTATCTTCAGTTGATAGTAAAATATATAATAGTATCAGTCATGTAATAATTAGCAATTTTTAATAATATAAAATTGCTAATTATTATTATGTAAAGTGTTAACTTTTCTAAACAATTATTTCTGTCCTTAAGTGGATTTCTGGTGGAAAAAGTTCTCCATGATCTGTGTTCCAAAAGTTTGAGCTAGCTAGTATTTACACAGTCCAATAATATTCAGCATTGCAAGCAGACAAATAATTGACAGAGGAACCAATGTTCAGCTAATCATCCTGGAGTTTTCTCATTGGCCATCCTCTAAATTTTGTTTACTTACACTTTAATTTCAACAAAAACTGAATTTTACTGCATTGTTAGGTTTTAAGCTCCATTCCAGCTGTATTGATTTGAAACAATAATGCAATTGCAATGAGTCTAGTATAACTTTTATTTTTTGAATTCTTGGCCTTACAGTTTATTGGTACTGAGTTATATTTTTCTGTACAAAAATAACACACAAAAAATGGATGGATTGCAATCTCACACAGCTCATAATTTATTGCAACAAGACACCATGCATGATTTCTCGCAACACACTTACATATTTTCAACATTTATGTATGTTGTGGCTCACCGTAAGAGTTCCACTCACCGAAGTGAAACGAAATTTTTAGCTGACCCTTTGAAATCTTGTATATTAAGGCCAGATCCTTCTCTTCTGAAACTAACACTTTTGTCTTGTTTCCTAGACGAGCTCCACTTAGTGTTTTCTTCATATAATACAAGACATCCTTCTTTGCAAGGCCAGTTAGCAGAGAGAAAAAATATAAAACATCAGGAAAAGAAGTAAATGAAATAACCTCTGCCTTTCTGTTTTTTACATAAAAACAGCGAGGCTCACAAAACACTGGTACACACTTAAAAAGTTTAACAATAAAAGAGAAAATCTCTTGAGGGATGTCGCGTGTCACCTCCGCGTAATAGGGATTGGCAATCCTTCTCCTTCCTCCGAGCCGTCGACAAATAGCCTCTAGCCAAAGCTTTGATTCACGTTGAAACAGAGCACCAGTAGATATCGTGGAGCCAGTAATCAGGCGAGATACTTCAGAAGAAGGCGAGCAAGGTGTTGAATTCTCACATACATTTACAAGTGGCAAAAGCAAATCCGCACCCGATTCTTTAAAAAAACAAGAATTAAAATTCGGGCAACCGTCAAAAGTCCCCAAACACTTAACCAACTTCTCTCTCGTCGTTTCATCTTTATCATTTGGTTCATCAACGTCTTCCTCGCTGTCAGAGGACATCTGAACTTGGTCAATGACCTGACTCAGGCTCAAAGATGCCGCCATATTGAATTACAGCTTCTAAAGGAAACCGCTGGATAGTATGACCGGTGAACATTGGCGATTCCACGGGCCTTTTTGACCACTGTGATACAGAGAAGTATGCGAAATATAATATTGATGAAAATAGTATGATGTTCTAAAGAAAACAAAACATGTCAAGATACCCAAGGTAACGTTAAGGTGTTACAGAAACAAGAAGGTTCATCCAAACGAATTGTACAAGAAGAAAAGTATCTTTTTGTTCTTTTTGTACTCTTAACTACACTTCCATTTCTTTCCTTTTCTTGATTTTGCGCTCATATTTGTGCTTACATGAATTTCCTTGCTTTATGATACGACTTCGTACACAGAAGCACAAAATAAGAGTGCTAACCTTGAAATAACAAATGAAAATAGAGATAAATACATTGAGAACTCCCAAAAAAAGTTATTCGTCATCAAAATTAGTCCCGACAAGAACAACGAATACACCACACGTTTTACAAGTATTGAGCAACTACTTGAATTATGCCCTTTGAGGAATTTGAAAGAAATGATATGAAAACAATTATCACAGACCGTTCAAGACCAACCAGAAACACGAACTAAAGTAAAAGTATTTCGTCCCAACCCTCCGAACCAAATGATGGACAATGTAGTCACCATATTAGAGTAAGACTCAAGGAGTTTAGTAGAGCTGTTGAAGACTTAGCCATAGCAACAAGAATAAAAGAACTGACTGAACCTAAGTTGACAATGTAGTCACCATATAAGAGTAAGACTCAAGAAGTTTAGTAGAGCTGTTGAAGACTTAGCCGTAGGAACAAGAATAAAAGAACTGACTGAACCTAAGTTTTGTCTTTGTTGTTATTCTTCTTGAATTTTGAACATATGGTGGTTAGCTTAATATTAGCAAATCTCCCTTCGAACATGTAATGAAGATACGCCATCTAATAATATAAACCTTGGGATGTCTAACTAACGCGTTGTGTTCAGTTCAGACTAACACCCCAAACGTCAGCTCCTTACACTACTTACGGTGATGATCATAAACATTTCAACCTTGAGTTGTTTAAATTACAATCGTATAATGATGAAGATTATGATGAATTATGTCGATAATGATGATGAATGAGGATGGATAATGATGTAGATGATGGATGATGATGATGATGAAGATGATAACAGATGATAATAGTGATGGATCACGGATTATGTTGGATTACAATGATGACGGTTTAGATGATGTGCTTCAGTTTCTTTTTCGTGCGTGCAAATCGGCATCATCCGTTTTTATCCATCATAATCATCATAGTATCATTGAACCCCATGCAGCTCTATTTCCGATCACTGCAGGTTTTCATAAAATACAAAGAGGACGCCCTTCATTGTGGCCATTCTTTTACGGACTTGTTTTTTCTACTTCTGTTCAGGCTCATCCGGATACTATGTACGTGAACATGACCTCAATCCAGGCTGATGTATTAGTATCGAACAAAGTCAACATTCCTGGAGGTATGTAGTCACGTGAACAAAGATTACCTCAATTTTTCGATTGCATGTTATGTCATAGGTCTTGAAAACTACAATCAAAATTCAATTTTGAATCCTATCAACTGCATCTTTGTGTGCAAAGTCGGCCATGAAGCCGGCGCTTATCTCCGATTTCTGTAGTGTTAAGTGGATGAGAGTCTTGACTCCCCCTGGACGGGACACTAATCCATCACAGGTTAGCTCCCAGCAGACGTTGGTACACATTTACCGACCTATAGTAAGGATGAAAAGCTGAGTTAGCTTTGGTGGAAAAGAGGGTCTTTTATGTTAAAACCTCTGCAGAGCCTGGGTTCGAGCCGGGGAACTTGCGATTGCAAGACTGAGATCCTTGAAAATTTTGGAAAGGCTTGGAATTGTGGGAAAAAATCCAGGCTTTCGAAAGTCCTTGAACTTGGTTCGTGTTCCTTCAAAATCCTAGAATGGGCAAAAACTTTCCTTCTATATTTCCATAAGTAATAAAAATATGCTATTTTGTAAAATATTTTTAATATGACAGCACTGTAAAACAAAAATTGCGACTTTGCAAGGCCTGATCTTTGTCTCATTGTCAGGGTTCAGCCAACTCAGAAAAGCTGAATAATAAATCTTGTGGATATAGTAATTGTATTGTCGAACTGATATTTTAAAAAAATGTGTAAAGCATTCAAGTTTTAGTTGATAGAGAAGGTCCTGGATTTGCTTGAAATGGTCCTGGAAAGTCATGGAAAAGTCGTTGAATTTCACATCTCATAAATAGTGGCAACACTGATTATATTCAACGAATTAATAAGCAGTTAATAAAGCACTCTGAAAGTGAAGAGGACACAAGAAAAGTGTTAAGAGAAACCCAGGTGTATCTTTCTGCGTTTCGACTGTGATAAAACAACAGAGCCAACTTAATTTCTTAACAAGATGTATATTATAGACCCTATTTTAAAATGGCGGCAATTTTAATATTCGTTTTTGTACATTCAAATTAGCTCTACTAGCCTCGTTTTGGGTAACATATTCAAGCATTTGAGTTTTGGTTGATATAGAAGGTTCTGGGTTTGATTTACAAGGTCCTGGAAAGTCATGAAAAATTCCTTGAATTTTACATTCAGTAAATAGTAGTAACCCTGTATTGATTAACGCCAAGTGTAGATAGCACAAACGTGCTAGTAGCTAACGTGAAGCCACGATATAACGTTGGTAGCGGGCTTTACCCCTACATCTACCATACAAAATGGATTGCTAGCAACCATGGACGGCTGTTTCGGCCTTTTTGAGCCTCATCAGCATGGCATAGCTAGCAAACAGGCTCAGATTCCCAAAACGAACCTGGTAGATTTAAAGGTAATGCCCGCTACCAATGTAGCCAAAGTGCCCTATATCGTGGCTTCAAGTTAGCTACTAGCACATTTGTACTATCTACACTTCACATTTATTTCTATGGCCACATCCTCCAAGCATTGCGCTTTTACACTGTCTTGATTAACTTTGATTTTTCTATTTCCTTTCTAGTGGTGGATACACAAGAGTAATACTGAAATTATTATCGGTGTGGTTAGCGAAGTCGGATTAAAAAGCTGAAAATGCTTCGCTTTTTCTTGTCGACTTCAGAAAACGTGAATCACTGTCGTCGATTTTATCAACCAGTTTATAAAGAATTTGTTCGGTGTAAATATGTAAATTGCTTGTTTTTTACCTGGACGTGATAAACCATAATAAAAGGTTATGAAAAAAACATAATATGTGTTGTTATCGTAAATGGCTTGGTAGCTCCTTATTGGCAGATAAGATGAAGAGTGATATCACCAAAATGAAATTTTATTGGTTAAGTTTAAAAGTATTGGAGAGTTGCAACAACAGGTAAATCCACAGCACCGTTGTAGAAGTCTTTTGGCTTCAGGAAGTAAAAAGCTTGTAAATTTGCGTGCCTCGCAATGACTCGTTTCTTTGTCCGATGTGTTTCCGTTTTGCGTATTTGCCTCGTGGGATCCTCGTTGAATCTCGGACTCGACCTCGCGAGGCAGGCTACGTTACCTCCAGACTGTACCGTACAATGGTACTAGCGGTTTGTGGTGACTAAAAGTGATGCAAGCTTGGCGATTCTCTGAGTCAGTTAACCGTTTCAGTGCCAGTCAGTTATCAACAACCAACTTCTCCTTACATAACACATACAAAATATTACATTTGGTAATGAGAAAATGAGAATTGATCAAACACAGCAAACTAATGAAGATTAAAAGTCAAATTCTCTCAAATTTGTTCAATGAAAAGTATGGGCTGAGGTTGGGAGAATTTTAAAATACAACTGGCACTGAAAGGGTTAACTTCTTACTCCTAATAATGCTAACTAATAAATTTACTTCAAAAGACTCGAAGCAAGTTTCCTGACAAAAACGGGAAAAACCCTTATAAAATGAACATACATTCCACTCACCTACAATTGTAACGCGATCCAAACAAAAAAAAAGAAAGCTAGATTAATATTTACTCCCAAGATTTCTCGCCTTCTAACAACTGGGCCGGTGTTCATAATTAAGTTTTTTTAAGGTGGAACGTCAATGTAGTCACACTTGCTGTGGTTTCTGAGTCCCTCCCGGTTTTTATTGCTCGGAGTGAGTGTAGCAAACGGAGAGCAAGTCTAATTTTGAGCAGAGGGGGAGTTGATTCCAAGATTATTGGGGTTTGGATCGCAGTCGGGACC
>JANCMA020105169.1:0-14870 GCA_024336925.2 Zoanthus solanderi
GCTGCTGCTACTGCTGCTACTACTACTACTACTAGTACTATTACTACTACTATTACTACTACTACTACTATTACTACTACTACTACTACTACTACTTCTACTACTACTACTACTACTACTACTACTACTACTACTATTACTACAACTACTACTACTGCTACTATTACTATTACTACTACTACTACTACTACTACTACTACTACTACTCCTACTCCTACTATTACTACTACTACTACTATTACTACTACTACTATTAATACTATTAATACTATGTTACTACTTCTACTATTATTATTACTACTACTATTCATTTAGGAAGCTTCTCATCTTTTTATCTTTTTTTTGTTTTTACAGGTTGAATACTTCTTCAAGATCTTGGATCACTAACCTTCAATGAAGTTCTACATCAGTCTAATGTAAAATAAATTATGTAAATAGTTTACTCTGTAACCATAGTTATATCGTTCTTTATCTTTTTGCGCGTGTAATTATCTTCCCATTAGCAATAAACTGAAAGAGTTTTGTTTTTTCAATTTTTGTATTCGATTGAGTTCTAATTTTCGTCTTGTTTCTAGCGATATTATATACGTTTTAAAGTGTATGAAAACGAATCATCATTCTCAGAAGGTGAAACAAATTATTCGCTTTCTTCGTAAAATACATTCTCTTCTGTCATGATTCTCTCCAAGTTGCCAGATAAATTCTGCTTTGCACGTCATGACCCAGAAAACAATGGAGTAGTTACCAGCTCCCACTTGCGCAGTCAAGATGAAACCGGAAGCGATTTTTTAGAACTTTAAGCGCTAATTACACCATGAAGAAAAATCGTAATCGAAATTTCTTTTTTGCCATCACCATTAGAAGAAGAAGGTCATTTTATTGATATAAAAACCTCACAAGCGATATATACACTTTAAGGTTCTAATAAATTACTGATAAGATTTTCCAAGAAAAAAACTTGTCAATCCCAAAATTACAGCTCAAACCTGTCTCTACAAGGATGAAAACAAGAACATGGACTATAACATTAACCCTGGGGTGGTGCTAACCGGTTTCTGAACAATTGGGTCCAGATATACAAATATATACATATTACCATTTTTATTAGTATTATTTATATTGTTCAAGTTTTAATCCAGCCGAATTAAACCAATTGCACATAGTTTAGGTATTCTTCTGATGAACAGTATAACTGTAATATTATTTGGTTTTAGCAACATACATAGTATATGTTTGTTCAGATATCGATTCAGATTATAGACAAAGTTATTTTGTGTTGAGTATCATATGAATGTTATATAATGTATTGTGCAATATTGTGATATTGTGTGCTGCATTAGATCTTCTAAAAGCGGAAAATCAAAGGATTGGCTAAATGGTTCTGTTGACTACCTGTAGCCTTTACTCGATACTAACCTTTTCTGGGAAAGTGCGGGCTCATCCAAACTAATTTCCTCCAGCTCAGAGCCAGTACTATCACCTGAGTGCTCATTTACTGCATCCAAGGACTCCTGTAAAACCAAAATAGGCTCTCAATTTTCAAGATGCTGATAAAATACACTAAGCCTATTACAAAAATGCTTCAAGGAAAACTTTGAAAGCTGGAGAGAGAAAAGATAAAATCAAAGAAATTTAACAGATGACCCTAGCGGAAAAGTGTTCAATTTAAGCAACCGTCTGTCGAATGACCAAGGAAGATTAAGCCATGTTGGACTCCTAGCATAAATGACATACTGAGGATATTCAAGATATACTTACCAATGATGGCTGCTAAGGAGGAAATGTGGGAAAGAACCCAATTAGAGGCAGTCGAGTTCATAAATTTGGAAAAGATAGAAGAGGGCAGGTGATACACAGAGTCACCCATTGCATTCAATCGGCCACATTAAGCCCAGACTACAAGAGCAATTTTTATGTGACAATTTTCATTTTGCTAATGAAGACGAAATAAATTGACCAGTTTTTGTATGAAAATCCTATTTGCTGGAAAACTGGTATGTCATCCGTAGTTCCCAGTCTCCACTCTTTACGAATAAAGTAAATATGGACGAACAAATAAAACTTTTTGCATAAAGTTGTCACATAAAAATTGCTCGTGTAGACGGGAAAATAAAAATTGTCAACTGAAAATTATCAAATAAAAATTTCTCGTTTAGACTGCAATTAAAGACAGTAGAAAATGAAGGGCCTGTAGACGAAATAGTGAAAAGGCCTATTCAACGAGCACTACCCAATAAATTACACAAAGGAAAAGAACAAATTTCTTTCTTTTAGGGAATTTTTACTGGTGCTACCTGAGTTTGCGCAATTCGAGAGAAAATACAAGGATATCCAAATTCTTCCTGATTTCATAAGTTAGTTTTGTTTCCAAAGTCTATAATAATTTCTTACAGCAGACAGTTTTGAATACTTTTACCACGCTTATTCTATACAATTTATTTTCTTTAATCTGATTGAGTGTTTTTTCCACAGTAACTGTGGTCAGTTAAAGGGATGGACGTTAAAAAACGATTACTGTGGAAGTATACGCAGTTTTATGTACTTGTTTAACAGCTCGGGCTTCAACAAAATTCGATGCTGGTGCAGCGCTCTTACCCACTAGGCTATGAAACTTGAGAGTTGGACAATGATGCTACCACCAAAGATTTTCCTCGCATATTATGAACTTTCGAACGTAACTGACATTCACGCAAATTAATTATATGTTAATGCTAAGGACATGCGTGAAAAAAAATTGGATTTTAACGCGATTAGAAATCGTGAAGTCTACAATACTAGTGTTGTTAAAGAAAGAAACAGTCTTTTGAACGTAGCTGGCATGTACAAAAATTATGTAATTGCTACAAATGTAAAAAAAAACCAGGTTTTAAATAACTTTTAAATTGTTTAGATAACCGCCTACCTTTTAAAACATTACTCCCAACAGGAAGTTATGTTAGCGATGGAAAGCCGGTTATTTTGGCCCTGGACTGCAAAATAATCCGCTTGATAGGTCCAATTAATAATTTATAGCATTTTGTGAAAAACGATTATGCAACGAAAAGTCTCATTTGATCATTAAAAACCTTTCAAAATGTTGCAGGTATTTATTTTGATTTTGATAATCTTTGTGGCCTGGAAATAATTAATTAATGATAGTAAGAAAAATCCTTGGAATGGGCAGCTGACATTTTCTAGTGGTACATGACAATGGCATCAGTGCTGATGGCATCAAGGCCATGCATAGATTTTTGGAACAAAAGCACTGCACCTCCGCAGCGTAATTGTACAATTATATTATTTCCACACGGATATAAAAACGTTAACAATTTTGCTTTCTGATCTGTGACGATTATATCAACTGAAACCTATATACGCTAGGCTGTATAAGCAAACTCAACTGGGCAGAACAGAAAAAATTCTACTGATAACCGCGATCAATATTTAACAATTATTTAAAGAAATGGAGGTGAACTGTGGTGGATATTTATAATTTAGTATATACCTCACAAGCTGAATAACTAGCGCACCAAAGAGTAACTTTATTTGTGACATTTTGAAACAGAAGCGAAACGGGAAGCCATTTTGTTTTTCTTCTGCTGCTCGGAGGTGAATAGTACATGTACTTGGCGAATCACCTCCGAGCTAGCTAATCAGCGTGCGCGAAAAGTACTATTCAATTGTGTGTGGTATATACTAAATTGGACCATTCAAACTGATGTGCTCCAGACACTTTTGACTCTATAGCTGGGATGGTAAGAGTAATGCACCAGTATCGCAGAGTTCATGAAATAGACTGTCCCATTGAAACCAGCTGAGTACACCAACTGGCAGAAGGTCTTATATTTTCTTCCTGTAACTAATTAAAGAATGATAGTTTCAAAGAGAAACACAGTTGCATCTCAAAATAGATTTTATTCCACTTACCGATTGAGAGATTTTCCTAGGACCATCAGGCACATCATGCGCACCGGCCATCAATCCTCGTCTAGGTTCTACTGAAACACTTCCCGTTGGAGGAGTGGCCCTTGCCTCGACCGGAGGAGCTGGCAATAGAAGTACACACGTTGTCATTTTCATAAAGTCATTTTATTTTGTCATTTAATTTTCATGTACCAGCAATCGAATACTATTGGCACACGTGACTTATCTGCTCTCCAGTTCTGCATTCGATCGGATTTCACTAGGCACAGAGAAAATGTTTTATTTATTAAATATGCGTAAAGACCAAAATATTCAATTCGGAAACTTTCTTCGCGTTTCCTATAGCGATTGGTTATAACACGAGAAAGGTAGTACAAAAGAATACCAATCTGGGTCCAATTGTTCAACAGCTGATTAGCGCTAACCTAGCTGAGGGTTAATTAGTTTTTAATCCATGGTTTTGTTTCCTACAGTGCCTTGTAGAAATGGGTTTGACCTGTAAATCTGGGATTAGCAAGTTGTTTTCCTAGGAAAATCTGAGCAGTAATCTTTTTTTTTAGAGATGTAGTTGGTGCTGTGATTTTTGCCGGCTTAACCCAGGGTTAAATTTAACCCACCTTTGAACAACCCGGCCCTGAAGCATACTTTTTTAAGTCTACCATAAAAATGTTAAGATAACTACCAAACTCTAATCTAAAACATAAACTACAAACTCAGAAACTCTGGTTATTTTATAGCAATTATAATTACTTAAATGAAACACAGAATACGTATAATCAGGGTTGCTACTATTTATTTGATGTGAAATTCAAGGACGTTTCCATGCCTTTCCAGGACCTTTTCAAAAAATCCAGGACCTTCCCTTAAAACCTGAACGCTTTCACATTTTTTTTTCAAAACAAGCTTTATTATTCAGCTTACTGAATTAGTTGATCCTGACAATGAAAAACAATCAATGACAGGTCAATCTGGACAAAAATCAGGCCTTGCAAAGTCCCGCTTTTTTTTTTACAGCACTGTCGTATCAAAAACATTTTAACTAACAGCATATTTTTCTTAGTTTTGGAAATAAAGAAAGAAATTTTTTGCCTATTCCAGGACTTTCGAGGACCACGACCCAAATTCAAGGAATTTCCAAGGCTTGGAAGTTTTTTCCCCCAATTCCAGGACTTTCCAGGATTTTCAAGGACCACGACCCAAATTCAAGAACTTTCCAGGGCGGCCTGAAAATTTTTTCCCCAATTCCAGGACTTTCCAGGATTTTCAAGAACCACGACCCAAATTCAAGAACTTTCCAGGGCGGCCTGGAAATTTTTTCCACAATTCCAGGACTTTCCAGGATTTTCAAGGACCACGACCCAAATTCAAGAACTTTCCAGGGCCTAAAATTTTTTTCCCCCCAATTCTAGGACTTTCCAGGATTTTCAAGAACCACGACCCAAATTCAAGAACTTTCCAGGGCGGCCTGAAAATTTTTTCCACAATTCCACGACTTTCCAAGATTTTCAAGAACCACGATCCAAATTCAAGAACTTTCCAGGGCGGCCTGGAAATTTTTTCCACAATTCCACGACTTTCCAGGATTTTCAAGGACCACGACCCAAATTCAAGAACTTTCCAGGGCCTGAAATTTTTTTTCCTCCAATTCCAGGAATTTCCAGGATTTTCAAGGACCACGACCCAAATTCAAAAACTTTCCAGGGGCTGGAAATTCTTTCCCCCAATTCTAGGACTTTCCAGGATTTTCAAGGACTATGACCCAAGTTGAAGGACTTTCCAGGGGCTGAAAACTTTTTCCTCCAATTCCAGAACTGTTTTTCAAGGACCGTGGCAACCCTGTATACTACCTTGCAAATGGTCTGCTCGTGCAGCAAGAAATTCTCTCGGTGACGGTAACACCTGCACGGCGGGTGGAGTAGAAATCCCAGCAGACTTTTGTTTCAATCTTCGTCTCTCCCGGGCTGTCAAACCACAAGACTAAAAGAACGCAAAATTATTGTTTAACACGGGGATTTTCTAATATAGATAAAAGAAATGACAAATTGATATTACTTTACCGATTTTATAGAAGATTTTGAGGCAAAAATTACTATTGTGTATATTCCAAGATTACTGTGTAATGCACTCCGTTTTAGAAAAAAAAGCCCGTCAGATTATTTTTGGTGCTATTAAATTGCAGCTAAATTCTTCAGTTACTTAGTTTCTAATCAAATCTTTAACCAACCATTTAATCCAAAAGGTTTAAAATTATGTCACCTACCTTAGAGAAGAAAAAAGAAATTGCATAACAGGGCAGAAACCTCAGTTGGGGGTAATACAGTATTGCTCGGAGTGCAACAATGAAATTTAAACTATCCGTGTGAACTAACACAACAGAACTCTCCAATCTACCCGAGTTTCACTCTTTTTATGTTCTTAATTTTTGCCTGATCAAATACCAGCGTGTTTTTTCTGTTACACTAAGTCGGATAGCATGAATATAGCATATATTCAAAGCAGACATGGATGATGTCATACCTGTGGAGTACTCTCGCTGACTGAGACAGAACTAAAGGGAAAAAAGAGACTCTTTAAATAAGGAACAACAAACAAAATAATATACTAGTAGTAATCAAAGATTAGGCAAGTGCTTTCGAGGCATTTGTATTTTGTTAAGAATTAACTGAATAAAGTAGCCGAATAAAAAAAGAGCCGAATTTGCGTTCTAGCTGGTTGGAGTTTTCAAAATTCCTACAGTTTTTCTTACGATATCGCACTTTAGCCCGACAATAACATGAAAGCGAGGCTTCCTTCCAAAAGACCCTGAAATGCGATGGCATCGAGCGATGGTCTCTCGCGGTATGTCGCCCTTTAGCACGACAGTACCCAGGTCTCTGCGACTTTAAGTGGCTTGCTTCCAAAAGACCCTAAAATACGATGGCATCGAGTTTTTTCTACATGTTTCTATATATAGGCTCGAAACATTATTAGTATGCGTTCAAGCGAAGAGAGAACGCAATAACATTAAAAACAGAAAAAGTGGTCATTGAAAAGGGCTTACCATTCCGTCTTTGCCTCACCTTACGTCACTTTTGTCCGAATCAACGGAGCTCCTTCCTCCCTCCTCATCATCCTCGCAAGCATGTGATTTCACCTGTGCGCTAGCGACCTTATACCGCCGGCGAGCTCTGGGACTCTTCGACAGTGGAACGTCTCCCGGTTGATTAGCAGGTGGTTTAGGAAGTGGCCTATGATACCTTGAATGCTGGAAAAACAGTCAAGAATTCATACTAGGCTAATCAAAGAAAATTTTATAGAAACGGCTGGGTATATAGGAGATGTGGTCCACCCTTCATCAAGTTTTTGTTAAAACAGAATTCAGAATTGTTGAATCAAAACTGAAGCCATTTATTTTTTTTGCAGTCCGGGGTTTAGCTGCTGCCTCCGAGTTTTTCCGTTGTTTTGGGATTGTCAAAATTTAAATTAAAGCGAAAAATTTGGGAATTCTTCATATTCTTCTTCAGCTGCTGCCGTAATTGTAAAACTATTTTTCTTTTGTGCAAAAAGATAACGGCACTGACCAACAAATTTGGCGCCATTTCCTAACGTACGCACACAACTTTGGCGCAAATTCAACAGTCGCTCGCAAGCAATGACGGGAAAGCCGGAAGGAATACAACCCAGTGAATACGGAACAGCTTTCCAGGCTTCTGATTCAAGACTGGAGTTGAAAAATGAAGATGAATTTGTTTGTTAAAAGTTACAATACAACGCTGGATGTTTTTAACTCAACCCTCCATGTTCCTTCCGGTTTTCTAAACAAAATCAACCCAAAAACTAAGAAGAGAAACACTACTCACACCAGTCGTATGTTCGGGCGACTCTAATAACATATTTGCAAGAAGTTAGATATACCATAGTTAACGTTTTGATCACTACAGAAGGGTAAGCACAAAGCTAACGTTTCGAGCATTGCCGACTTTCATACTTTAAGGGCCTGGGTACAGATCCCATAATATGCTCTTAATTCATCTAGTGCGAAATAAGACCAACATAGAAGAAAAACCACGCTGTAAATCAGTAGCAAAATACCAACATTTCCTAAGAAAAGTATGGGTTACGGACAATTCTGCACAAGACGTGTCAGTAAAGCTTTCCATCATTGAGTTGATTTCGACTCTCTGGCAAATCTGTATTCAGAAAATAGTTGAATCCTTCTTTCTGGCATAATGCCAAAATTTAAATACAGTCAGAAAATGAAGAACGGGTCAAAAAAAAAAGTTGGCAGTCATGTACATTAGTTTTGTTTTGTTTTTTTTGTATAATTATTATTTGCCGATAAGATCTGCGTGCAGCAAATGGTGTGAACACAAAATTTTAATGTGTTAAATACTTCAACATCAAGCAGAACATATAATATCCCTTTTACAGTATGTGAAAAATAGGCAATTTTCCTTCTTGTCCAACGTTAGGTTATGTTATTAAATTTGAACGATTTCCCTGCGAACTTACATAAGTGGCTGTGCTTTGTCATTTATTTGAATATGATTCGTTATGAAATATCAATACATGCTTTTCGTCTGCTTTCAAACTAAAGCAAGTGTCATACTGTATTCACATATATTTATCTGACATCATTTGATATTAAATTTGATAAACGCTTCTCAAGATTATTAGTTTACTTTTGAAATACAAAACAATCATACATATTAGTTTGGTATCCCAGTAAGTCTTCACGATGGGTGAAAACAATTAACAGTTGTTTCAAAAGCGATGACAGTTTCGAGCACTGAATGACATCATATACGTTTTTGGCGTCAAACTTGCACTTAAAGGTCTATGCTCATTTTCGTGCACTTAATTCCCCTTCACAACAGACGGGTTGCTGCAGAATGACCCTCGCACAATAACCTCCAGGAAATCTCCAATACATTGGACACAAATGAAAACAAAAATCAATTCACGAGCATTTTAAGGTGTCGGCTTGTAGCAAAATACGTACCTCATCAGGAGTGTAAGAATCAGGCCTGTTACTTTTTCCATTTTTTACCCTTAATCTCGCTGGCTTCTCTTCACCTGTACATAAACGGTATACATAATCTAGTACTCGTTATATAAGGAAGTTACTCCTTAGGCCCAGACTCTCAACTTTCTATCATATACAATGCGGGGTGCCACAGGGCTCCATTTTAGGGCCTATCTTGTTTTTAATATATATTAATGATCTCTGTTATGTGTCTAAGGTTTTGGATCTAATCGCATTTGCAGACGATACAAATATATTTTAGTCACATAGACTCGAATTCACTTACATAAATTATAAGTGAAGAATTAACTAAATTGTCTGACTGGTTTAAAGTAAATAAGCTGTCTATAAATATGACTATGACTTTGATTTTTCAATTAACGTTCTTAAATTATTTTGTGTAAGATAAAAAGCGAAATTCTCCCAAACAGCTTATATAAAAGTATGAGATTTAGTTGGGAGAATTTAGAAATGTCATTTGGCGTGTTAAGATAAATATCTTGCTTTTTTGTTGGAGTAAAACAATGCGAATTTACAATCACAATTCTTCTTACCTGGAACCACATTTTTCGGTCTTTCATTCTTGTTAAAATAGTTTGGATTTTGTTCTTTTTGTCTAACTTCTTTCCCCTGTTCGCCTTTGGCACTGTTTTGCTTTCGTTTTTCTTGCAGCTGCCTTTTGATAAGTTCTTTTCTTTTTAAATCGTGCGACAAATGTCTCTGAGCAATCATACCTCGTTCTAAGTCAACTTTTTTCCTTTCATTTTTATCTAATTTTTGTTCAGCATCGTCTGCCTTACTTCTTTCAGGCCGTGGTCCTCCAACACGAACTTCTGTTTGACCTTTCTCGCTTGACCCACTCGAACTCGTGCTCTCTACTGACGCCCGCCCATCGTTGTCGTGTGTAAAATTCTTTGAAGGTTTGTTGCATGGCGGGTCACCATTAAATACACAATTGACAGCCGAAACTGTTGCTATCGATTTGTTGTTTGAGCCATTACAAACGTAATCGGATTTTGCGCTGTTGTTCCTTTTTAGCGGAGAAACCTCAATGCTTTTCTTTTCTAATCTGCTGCCTGATGATTTTCTTTGTTTTTGCCTGCGAAGAAATTAAAACAGTCATAATTATTATATTCATCAAGAAAGTTAGAGCCGGTCAAATCGAGCCACTTTATTCTGCTATCATTGGCACAAACAATACTGAGGTTAATCATGGTTATGATCTCCGTTATGGAGGAGTAAAGGCATGCAAGCATGTGCCTAATTGTAAATACAGTACTAAGCGTTTTTCTGAGTTCGTTACGTCTAAGTATCTGTAAGTTACACTGACCACCACTGTTATCCAGTTTTGTAACTTCCAAAGTGGTAAACAAACGATTTCATTTCATTTCATTTCATATATTTTGTTTATTGTGACACAAAAACTTGTCAACTCCTCCAGCACAGACAATTACTGGAAGTATTTGATTAAAAATCGCACGATAATACGCAGTATCTTTAGAACTGTTGAGGAGTCTACTGCCAGGGCTCCTTATTTGTATCAATAAGGGAGGGGTGGGAGGGGGAGGTTCAGGATAATTTTGGCTAGGCAAAAATCTTGGTCAAATTCGATCAAATTGTCCTACACAACAATTTTTGATTTCCTGTAACTGACTAAATTTTCAATCAAGAAATGAAAATTAAGCAGAGCACAGAGCAATAACTCTCATAAACAGAAATGAATGGACAATAAAAATCTTAATGCAGGGTTTGGAAACATAAAGACTATAAGGAGTTTGATTTCAAGGATGTTGTCACAAGACTTACAACTGAACCTTGCTGCAAACGTACTGCAAATAGCATGTTTTATTACATAAAAGACATTTCAAACCTTTAAGTGTTCAATTCTGTTAATTCTAATGTTTTGTTTTTGTCCAACTAATTGCGCGAAATTAAAACACTTCAAAGCTTGTAAAATATTCAATGCTTGAACTTCCAAAACTTTGTCAAAACTTTCCAAAGCTCTTTAATTTGATTTTACAAAACTTTCATATTAATTCATTCTAAGAAATGGTGCACTGAATAGCTTTTTCTACCAATTTTGCATAATAAGATGGTCAAACGGTTTTATTAACTTTCTGTTCACATTTCACACACGCACGTTGGGAACAGGATATCAGGCAATTTGTGTATCGTCATCTTCCATTTGGCCATGATTGGATTCATACATATGTAAAACACACGACGTTGTTAAAGTACTTCGAACTGATTAAAATTTGATTTGTCTGCACACCATTAACCATTTAAAAATCTCAAAATTTCTCCATAGCCTTTGTTACAAGACTTAATTTTCAAAAATTTTCCAGTTCCTGGAAAATCTGTTTCTGATTTCCAAAACTTCCTATGAATTTCACAATTAGACCTTTTGACCACGCGGAACATTATCATTTATTTACCCTTGAGGTGTACTTTTGTCATTACCATCTAGACCCTACCTCATGTGTCACTGACCTACTTTTTGTTCCCTCAAGGAACAAAGCAATTTGTTGTTTGATATAAGGGTCTCTCAGTAGTCGTGAAACACTTGGCCTTTTTTCTGGCTCTTGTTCTAGCATGGTTCTTATAATTTTACAAAGATCATCACTATATTGTTTCGGCATGGCGGGAATCTGTAAGTAAACAAGAATTAACCGTCATTCTCTTTGCCACAATCAACAGTATTGGGACTTAACAGAAAATAATTTAAGAATTAAATAATTTATCCTCATTTTTCATTATTTTTATGATTTGTTGAAGATGCTACTATTATTCGAGTCTCAATGTAATAACTTCACGAATATTATGATCATCCATACTGTACTAACTGGGGAGATGGCTCAGATATTTGCATCTTAAATGTGCGAGGGCCTAAAGCCGAGACTCTTTTGCTAGCTTCAGCTGATGATTACAAATTCAAAGCCCTTAAAGTACACTATACACACTCTCATAATTTATGTATTCTTTAAACAATTAAATTATTTTTTTCTAAAACACTGTCCTATGCAAAGTATCTATTTAGTACTTAATTCTCTTCCTACTGGAGGTACATAAAAAAACGTTGTCCATTTGGATCTATCTTTGCCAGCTTCTCCAAAGAGCTCCATAACCATTCTATTTGCTTCTCTTGCTCGATGGTGCAGTACCAAGTTTTCTTTGGTCTGCTGTGGGATCTCTTTCCATCCTGTGTCTATTTCATGATAATCCTTGGAGGGAAAGATATGAGCCACCACCATCTATTCTGCGCAAAGATCTCTGAAGAAGATTTTCGCTGATGTTGGTATTGGTCCAGTAGCTATTGAAGATCCTTTTCAGGCAGCAAGTTTGAAAGACAATCAGATTTTGTAAGATGGCTTCATGTCACTTTCCTTGTTTCCAAACTGCATATCAGGACACTCAGCACAGTGGTCTTAAGATCGCAGTTTGTTTTTGATATTAAATTTGCTGGAGCACATCATGGGCTTAACAAAGGCATGGTGGCCTTTTGCCTGGTGGGATTCCACATTTCCTGAGCAGTCACTACCAAAATTAATTTTACTACCAAATTCAGTGAATTCCTTGACTTTCTCATTATCTTTCTGTTAATGGTAATGGCTTGCTTGGTGACTCTTGGTCTTGTCAGGGTGGATCTTCAGACTGTTTGTCTCTAACTAAACCAGTGGTCGTCTCCTGTACTTCCCTATGATGTGATGAAAGGAGGCATACGTCATTGGCATAAACAAGGTCTTCCAGGACATAGTGGTAATTGTCCATTGTATGCCTCTGTGCAGAGAATGCATCCTATTTTACACCATTTTTAATGTTAATGGGATCCACGAGAGCTGGAGTGTTACACCACAGACTACAGCCCAGTTGAACAATGCATGTGCTATACAGCATCTTAGTGACTTGCACAATCTTGGATGGTATTAAATACAGTAAGAAGTTCCATTCTGCACTTTCTTCTACACTTTGGAGAAGCACAAAAATCTGATAAACGCCAGATTTTCTTTCCTAATTCTACCTTTCTCTTGTCAAAGATTTATTTCAAGTGCAGCTTGTAGTTTCTGAGGACGATTCTGCTGAAGATCTTTGATGTTAAAGAGGGTGACTCCCCACCAGTTTTCACAATACTCAAGGTCTAATATATTTCTGAAAGTTTGATGATGAGGCAGAGTTTCCATTAATCTGCAACTTGTTGTTCTTGCCAAATGTTATTGAAGATGGTCACCAATAGCTTAGAATCACTTCTTTCTGACCTTTTAACAACTCTGTTGTAATCATTTCAGGTGGTTTCCCTTTTTTCATAGTATTAATGGAACGAGACTTTCAGTGTTATCTTCCTTATTTAGTATTATAGCTAGTTAAATCCTTTTCTAAGCCTGACTGCTTATAAAAGCTACTGCTTTAATCTCTGTTTTCTGTAGTGTTAAGCAGACAACCAAGTGTCTTTGACTCACCCTGGCAAACTAATATACCACATATTAGCTCCCACCAGATGCTGGTATTTGCATTGTTTACCCATATCAAATGGATGTAAAGGTGAATTAGATTTGGCAGAAAAGGTCAAAGAAAGGCAAAGCCGCGGATTGAAGCCAGGGCAATTTCTACCAACTGCACCCACCACACAACCAATTTGTATTGACTTTAATCATTTACATGTAGCTTTAATCAATTGAGACTTAAAACATTATAACCATGAACAACAAGATGCAAGAAGAGGATAATCATACTGCTGCTAAAAAAAAAACGGGGAGAGGAGTTCCCCTAAATCTGCCCTTATGCCTGCTGTGATGTACCTTTCCCTTCAAAATTTTGTAAACAAGTGAGTTCATATCTCTTGCATTGAAGGCATGCTTCAGCGTACAGGTCTCATAAAGCACACATCCAAGGGCCCACACATCCGACTGAAAAGAAAAAGGAAGCATAAGAATTTGAAAATATACAATTCCAATAAACCAAGGTAGCAATGTCACCGTCATTAATACACTTGAAACAATTAATTCCCCCATCTGAAAGGTAGTTACAAACTAAGATGTTTCAAACTTTATTGTAATAAACTTTACCCTCAGTGAAACTAATATCCTCTTAAGCATTGCATAATGACCAATCCATTTTAGGGATTGTACAGATTTTGAATTTTGTTTTATTTTTACAGTTCACTTTTAAAATTATAGTAAATAAAGAACACACGTCAATCATTTTACAAATGTCTCCTGGACATGTGCATGAAAAGAATGAAATTTCATGTGAGAACTTGTTTGGCATAGCAATAAAGCATAACTAAACCACATGCAGCTGCATAGAGTTGATAGTTTTGAAGTTAGCATTTTGATGACATCACCTAAAAGGCCTAGTTAATAAAATAAAATGGCGACTGATGAAAATTCAACCAAGTTAAAAGTGGTATATATGTTTTAAAGGGTTTTAAATTGGTTTTAAGGGGTAAGAAAGCTGCTAATACTTATCCAGCTTTTAAATAAATTTTTTGAAAATGTTATTTATTTTCAATCTATAAGAGTGATTTTTCATGAATTTTACAAAATTAAAGGGAAAAAAAGCAAATTTCACAATTCATTCAATTTTGAGTCAATTTCATAAAATCGCATAAAAGTGAAATACCAGAAGCCCCGTATAAAAGTATTGCTTACTATGCTTTTTTTTCCCAAAAAAGTGAGATGATTCTGTGTACATGTCATACATTGTAAACATATCAAACTCAAACAGTTTAGAGGCTTGGACCAAACACCCCTTCATGGTTTCCTTATCAAGTCTCCTTAACTAGTATCTCAACATGTGTATTTAACATGTTAAAGTACTTTCATACACTCAGGTGATGATCAGTTCTTTTGAAACATTCCACAGTTTAATATTCTAAATGGTTATACTCCATTTTTTAAACTATAATAATAAATTATTAATTTAATAAAAATTATTAATGTCAAAATCCTACACTTAATTCCAATGC
>JANCMA020105274.1:0-14868 GCA_024336925.2 Zoanthus solanderi
ATTCCGCCCATGAAATGCTTTTATTTAAGAAAATATCGACTTCTTTTTTTCCAAATCATGAATAGCCTACTTGAAGGTGTGTGTTTAAACAAACAACTAATTCGCATTTTGGCACTAGTCATGTAAACTTGTTTGAAGAAGCAGTAGCCACATGCAGTCCTTGACTGCCTAGTTTTATTATTATTTTGTGACTGCTTGTAAACAATCAAAAATGTGAAGTGTTTATGTGTATGATGTGGTCTAGTATTAAGGTGCAAAAACAATCTGATTTTATTCTTTTTAAATGTTTTGTTGACTTTTCTTTGGACTTGTATGGATTATTTGAGCAAGTTAAGTGACAACAGTGACAACACAGCAAAAGCAAGAGAAAATGGAGGCTAAAAAAAAATGTCCTGTTTTTTAATTTTGAAGGGTTAAAATCTCTATTTCATAAACTACTGCGAATCGTCCCTCGAATGGGAATAGAGTGATGATACATTCAGTATTGAGGCTTTCAGTTGCGTAATTTAAAATCCCATGTTTACACTACTACAAATAATAAACCTTAAATACCTATGAATCACTGTTCGAACGGGAATAGAGAAGTGTTCCTGTCAGCAGAAAATATGATGGTCTGTGACTTCTCTAATTTCATCACGTTAGTAGATGATTCTATGGCCAAGGGGGTTAAGGTGCCAAACATGTAATCTGGAGACCCAGGTTCAATTCTTGGTAGAATCATATTTTCACTCAATCTCTTTGTTGAATGTTTCTGTTCCCAATTATTCTATAATAGTTATCTATTTCAGAAACTACATACTGCAGCTCGTGAACTTGGGCACATCAATTCTCTATAACTTTTGAGTTTAAATACAAATTAGATAAGTAGCTAATTAATTCATTAGTGTGATATTCTATTCTTTGTGTGAAATAAAGATTTTATAGAGCTATTTAGGTTGCTCCAACCTACAGAAACAAAAGCAAGTGGTGCCACTTGTGTCTCACAGAAAAACTTTATTTTATTTAGCCTAAGTGCTCATCAGACAGATATTTCTGACGAGCACTTAGGTGCGAAACTCAGAGTTACAGAGAATCTATGCATCATCTTTAATTTTACAATATATGCATGTATACTTAGCTCTGCTGCCACAGCACTGAGTAAACATTTTAAACATTTAAACTTTAATTTCCTTTCAACTGAATTTGCCAGTAGGTGTATGCTACCAATAGCAATTGTAGGTTAATACATATGTAAGATTTACATGAATATATTGGAATAATTAATCATAACAACATTGTCATGGACAAAGTGTCTAATCCTCACCACCCCACTCAAGTGGGTTTTACACATAAATTTGCGTCATGTTTGTAAGTTAGTTAGCCAGAGGCCTGAATTGGGGCACAGTAGCAAAAAGATACTTTAAAGGTTCATTGATTTTTTTATAATGCCTGGTGCCTAAGCACCTAATTCGTCAAGGACTTCTGCTTTTCTACTAGTATTGTACACAATTGCAGTAATACAGTAATTTATTACATCTTCATTTCTAAAAGGTTTGTAAGCTTTGATTTTGGTTGTTCGTTGATATCACACACTTTGTCTGTCGTGAAGTTGCAGTGGTTGTGTTTGAATTCATTTATTGGCTCAGACAAAGGTTTCTTAGTTTCTGTTTCTCCAGAAAAATAGAAAATAAAGTTGGAACCAACTAAAAATAATTCATTTTGACTTTCAGACAAGGATGTTGAAGGTCACCTCAATGCTGAGAAGTCATTTGTTTGTCGAATGAAATGTATTCTCAACACCAGTGCTGGCTTTTTCAAGGTAATCTGAATTAATACAAAGGTTGCTCATAACATTGTTACAATATGAATCTGTAGCAAGGTGACAGGTCAAAATTTCAAGTGGTTAAGGAACTTTCAAAACATTTATTCAGACTTTACAAATGTAAAAGCTACTGCAAGATGCACAGTCTGAATAAATTTTTTCAAATCTAGTTAGATTTTGCTTTTTGTAAAATTTGATACTGGTATATATTATAACATTAAGAGAAAAAAACTAAATTTAAATTTTTTTCTGAAAAAGGGGTTTAGAAAATAAAAATATATTAATTTCTGATTGAATCTAACTATGCTGTGTTATGAAGCCACATTTATCTTACCAGTCAGGTTGGCATAGTAATCATCAGTCACACCTCCCACCTCATAAGACCTGGGATGAAGTCCTGGGCTCCACACGTGGGCCAAGATTTGTCGATTGCAATCTGACCCCAAGGTTTTTCTCTGGGTACTCCAGTTTTCCTCCCTCTGGAAATTAAATTTGACCTTCACTCCAAGATCTAAGCAGTCGAGCGATTAATCATTAGCCTCTGGCTAGGAAGAAGAGGCAACCTTTTCCTTCACATTTGATATTGAGTAAATTTTTTTTTATTATATTTTATTGTTATTACTATTACCTACATCGTTGATGGCTTATAACTAGCCAAGTTAGTGAGTTATCCAAACACTTTAACCCTTTCAATCCCAGTCAGTTATCAACACCCAACTTCTCCTTACATAACACATAAAAATGAGACATATGGTAATAAGAAAATAAGAATTGATCAAACAAAGCAAACTACTGAAGATTAAAAGTAAAATTCTCTCAAAGTTATCCAATGAAAAGTATGGGCTCAAGTGGTGAGAAGTTAACAATACAACTGGGACTGAAAGGGTTAATAACTTTCATTTCTTTATGCAATATTATATGTAGAAGTTTAAACTTGCATGTTTCCATTTATACTAGTAAATCCATATCTCACAAAAACCAGAGCTGTTGTATAAAAACACAACAAACTTTTGTTACCACCAGTCCTGTAAAATAGTACAAAATATTGCAGAATCAACATTTGATTGTTTTTTAAAAATTACAGCCATTCCGATGCACAGGCCGATTAAGAGAAATGACAGTTGCTGGAAGTGAAGGTCGAGAGTATGGTCTATTTCTTGTATGTACACCACTTGAAACCATGACCACCTCAATCCTTGAAATAAGATTGCGTACATCGCTCTTCTGTACCAAGAATAGAATGGATTTGAGCTTTGTGGACCTTGACCAAAAGTGAGTGCAATCTTGCAAGTATTAGATAATACAGTAGCTGTCTTTTTTTCTAACTAGTAGTTCGATCACTGCAGATATCTGGAATGATTGAAGTTAATTATATTCAAGCTGAAGTTGTCCTTTTTTATTGGTTCATTTTTTATCTCAGGCCCTTAGGCTGGTTTTGAAATGGGGGGGGGGGGATGCATTTCAGAGAAAATCTAATGCCGACTTGCTGAACACCGAATCTTTGATGAACTACTGTAGGATTTAATTATCAAATCATATTTTTATTTACAACCATTTCTTTCCTGGTTCCACTCAAAGTTTATAAATCAATCAGGGTCTTTTTTCTTCTAACATCTGGAGAAGAAGATTGTCTTGCTAAGTTTACTAAAGTTGCACCTCAAAAATTCCTTTGGAAGCCCATTAGGGGGGGGGGGTGCACCCCCCCAGCCTACAGGCCTGTATCTGAACCAACACTATCATGGCTAATACTTACAGTTCCGTACTGTACATTATGTTGATATTTCTATCAATAACAGATTGTCAGTGCTATCAACATTCTATTATGTTAGTATCTATCACATTGTCATTAATTTTTCTATATATCATACTATACTATTATCTAGTTCATTAAAGCACTGACGAAGTTAGAAGATGCTGCCAAAACATGTCTGCAAAGAAGCTAAAAGTTGTCATTTATGTGTTGAAAATATTCTTTTTTCTTATCATTTTATTTTAGGGGGCGTTCACTCCTTGGATATCACAAAAGAGATATTGCTCTCCAGTCAAGTTATTGCATGATTCACTTTGATGATATTCCAGTTCTCCAACAACTTCATGCAAATTGTAAGTAGAAGAGCCTTCTAAGATTATTTTATCTTCATACTTTAAGTGGTTATTATCTGCTGGAAGAAGGACCTTGGATACCTTGAACTTGTGGAACTTAAAACCTTTTGATATAATAAAAATTAATATGAAAGAATCATAATAAAAATTTATTAATTATTATAAAATTTATTTATATAAATTTAATGTCAATGAAAACAATATATAATAAATATACCAAGTGAGTTTTTGCACAAATATTTGATATCTTCACTTGTTAATCGCTTCGTTCCATGTAGCACCTTTGACCGTTAATGGTGCCATTGTCAAATTTATTGCAGTTTATATAATAAATAGAATATTAGATGACTGCTTGGATATTGCTTTTACTGTAAAATCTGATCAAAAGGGAACAACACAGAACTAAATAAAAGCTTCCCCATTTTTTAAAGAAAGAGACTTTTTATCTACTACTTCAAATTCTTGACCATACAGACCTATGAAAGTGGTTCAGCCTGACATAAATTTACTTGTGGGGAAACCATGCAACCTTAAGTTGTAACACTAAACTGTTTATTTATAATAATACATTTTTATATCAATGTCAGTGGCCTTGAGTAACTTGTAAAACTTAACTAAGTTTTTCAACACATTTCTCATTTGAACAGTTCTTGAGTTTCACATTTTATATCAATTTGGATTTTAAATCAGTTGCTGGCCAACCTGGAAACTTTAAAGTAGTGACAATTTTTAATTAATTTTAACATTTTTACGGTTTTATAGGTTTGTATGCAGCTCTACCTTGAAAAGTATTGACGGACCCATTTCTTGTGTGATCCAGACACATCTTGCATCTATGTATTTATGCTCCGGAGCCTTTTCAAGAACTTTTGTCTTCATCACAAATCACGATAAATGAAACACTTACGTTGAATAAACTTGAACTACTCACCTTATCTTCAACAAATGCATACAAGAAAAGATAAATAGAATCCCAGGCATAAATTATTCAAGCAAAACTAATTTTAAAAGCACTGAACCTCTGTTTGATTGAAAACTTCTCATCATCCTGTAGCAAATCCATCAGTTCTGAACAATAGAATCAAAATCATCTCTAAATTCCCACACAATAATAAATTTCCATTATCAAATTTTAACAAAGGAAAAACCTAATTAACATTTTCTAGGCTCTTTATAAAATCATTTTTGATACATCTTAAGACCTTAATGGAAAACCCAAAATTCAATATACTTTATGAAGTTCAGTAAAATTTTAGTACTGTACAGTATATAAATAAGAAACTGTTTTCTTAGTCGGTTGTCCATAACTACAATGTGAACATTAAAAGAACATTATTGTTATGTTGAAGGCCTTGAAAATTATAGTTTTTGAAAAAAAATGTAAAATTAATGAACTTTCTTCAATTTAGTAATGGGTGATGGAAAGTGTCAAGGAACATTCCGGATGTTGAATAAGAACTTGAAGTGGCAGTGGCTAACAGGGACAGCTCAAGTTGTTTTTAAGGGGAATGAGCCAGACTTTATCATAACAACCAACAGACCCTTAAGGTTAGTCTTGACATTTCTAATCTCATATTTTTAATAACAGGGTCCCCACAAGGTCTTAAAAAGCTTTAATTTTGATTTTGCTTTTTTAAGGCCTTGAAAATGTGTTAATTTTACAAAATTTATTCAGTAAGTCTTATTTTTTGCTCAAGGGGGTTTGTATCTTGTAATCATTTTTCAAATAGTGTACATCAAGAAATATATTTAAACACTGCCATCTTCTTCATTGTTGTGGGATCCCTGGTTTAAGATCGAAAGCGTTTAATAACTTTCACTTTAGCAGTGCATTTTAACACTTCAGATACCAGTTTTCACCCATTAGCGTGGCATTATTTTTGGCTGTTATAATGGATAGGGTTTAGTATACGTTTTCCCATGTAATGCCACAAATGTTTTTGTATTGTATAATTGTAAACTTGTGTATTGTATTATGTTTAAACTTGTATTTTATTTTACTGAAGTGTGCTGTAAGTGTATTGTGTCGTATTGTATTGTAATTGTACTGTATTATGTTTTAATGTAAGTGAATTATGTTATACTGTAAGTGTTGTAGATTGAATCTAGGGTGATCATTGATTGAGCTTGGGTCTAAAGACTGATGTAGTTCAAAGAAAATTTAATGTTAGTAAATCCAAGAGATAGTTTGATTATGTTGGTCTAACAGATTACATTTTTACAGTGATGAAGAAGGAGAGGAAATTATGCGGCAGAGAGGTCAGCTACCTGCTCTAACTTATTACTCTGATGGCGAGGAATCAAGTTTCCACCTCCCGAAGAGTCCACCTGTTAAACGAGTCAACAGTGGTAGTAATCGACCAACAGCAGGAAATGCTGAACTTTTTGTCAATAATACTACAAATTTCAAACATCCTCCCTCATGGTTCAAGAATTCTGGAACAGGAAGAATAAACAAGAAACGCAATAGCAGCTCATGTTCTGCACCATCACCAGCAAGCATTAAATCAGATTCAAACAGGGGTGAGTACTTTCGATAGCTTTTCAGGCCTGATTAAACTTTATAGTTTGTAGCAAGTGTTTCCTGTGAGTTGGGTGGGTGTGGTTGGCACAGTTGGTAAGATCTCTGCCTTTTGACCACAAGGTCCCCAGTTCAATCCTGGCTCTGCCGAGATTTGAACATTTGTGTGACTTATTTCCTGCCTAAGCTAACTCAGCTTTCCATCCTTCCGGGGTAGGTAATTGAGTACCAGGGTATGCTGGGAGCTAAACTGCGATGGATTAGTGTCCCATCCAAGGGTAGTCAAAGACTCCCATCCACTTAACACTACAGAAACCGGAGATAAGCGCCAGCATCTTGGCTCGTAAATGATTTAGCTTTCTTTTAGCTGTTTCCTGTGAGTGAATTTATTGTGCAATTATAAGGAGTGATTGTATGTCATTCTGAGTTTAAAAATACCGTAGTTGTAGTCAGGCATGATAATAAGAATTAAAAATTGTTGAAACTGACTAAAAAATAGTCGGTGACAACAAGTTTTAATTCTTATGTCATTCTGTATGACATTAAAGTAACGGTAAAAAGAAGTCTGAAACACGTCAAATGACAAATTGCTAAAATGTTCTCCCAATCCCTAAATCATACTTTTTGTATAAGCAGTTTGGGAGAATTTTGTTTTTTGCTTGTGTAAAATATTTTACCCAATGAAATCCTTAATTATCATTACCGAAATTAATGAGAATTAAGGATTTTTTTGTAGGAGATATGTAAAGAGAATTGAGATGCTGATAAAGTGTGTGGGGTTAAAGTGAAGGTTTAAAAGGAAATTTATTCCTTGACCTCTTCAGTATTAGTGCAGCCTCGTAAAAATCAAGCCATAAAGCCATTATTGTGCAACTTTTAGGGAAAGCATTGATTTTGGTGATAGAATTCATACCACAGTAATCATCATCATATTTGGTTTTACGTCCGTTTTACATGCTGGCATGGGTTGGACAGAAGGAATAAAATGGAACAATCGTTTTTAAGGATTCTTTTTCGTCATATTACTTAAATTCATAAATAACAGTAAAACTTATTTTAATGTCATCAAAGAACGGTAAGAGAATTTTGTAAAAAAATGTTTTTTGGAATAATTATTATTCGGTTTGTCATCAGAGGAATATGGTAATGATTTCCATCTCTAGTTAAGGATTAAGAGCACATAACCCAAAAATTCTATGGAAGAGATTTACAGACTTAGAAGGGAGGGTGGGGATGGGAATGGGGTAGGGTCTTAACATTTTGAGACACCAGTAAGGAAAGGAATGAGGGAAAATGGGCCGTAAAAAGAGGGGGGGGGGGTCAAACAAATTTGATCCATATAAGCAGCAGAGCAGGGGTCAGAAGAGGGGGGCACCCCAAACCAAAAATTTGGAGGGTTAATCCACTCCACATTTAAATATTTTAAGTTTTAGAATGTCCATGTTTCCAATATATAACAAAGAACAGTGGTGTGTTAAAACTTTCGTTTTAGATATTAGTATGTACTTGACTTTGTGTAAGGTGTCAAAATTACTTTATGAAGGATGGTGACAGTAAGAGAATAATATTGGTGGTGCAGTAAAGCTGGTGGGGCAACCCTCTCTCTCAATAATTCAATACAATTATGTTCCTTTGTTTCCACAATTCTAAGGGCATACTCCAGAGTAGCCATGTGTCACCACCCCTGTAGTGATTTTTCTTTAGTCTTTTCATTTTAAACAGTAAATCAAGACAATTTTTAGCAATAAGTGCTTGATTAAATCTTAAAAACCAAAATGCAGAAAATAATAGCTTGACAAGAATTACTTTCAGTTCTTCACATAGTTTTGAATGGGGCAAAACTTGAACATATAATGAATTGTATTAATTCTTGGAACTTAAATGATGCTGCAGTTAACAGCAAAACTTTGCAATGTTGCAAGCTGGCTCTATTAAGCCACAATATTTAACAAACTAACAATTGTCAATTGTTTGTCAAATACTTTAATATCGTGAACTTTCTCTTGCACACTGCCTTCTCCTAATCACTGATGCCATTGCATGAGAATTCTGAGAGTTTTGTGCATAGTATGTTGTGACAGGCGATGAAAAATACAACAGTCTTTCGTGCTTTGTTATCTTAGAAAACCTTGTCTTCTTGATTTACAACTAACCCATAAAGTACTGCCAACTTCTTACTGATTTGTTCCAGCCAATGATTTGTAATGTGGTCTTAGCGTTGCTCTAAACAATTAGTGAGCAAGCATGTGTTCAGGAGTATGAGATGCTATGTGATTTTCAAGAAACACCTACAGTAATTGAAAGACCTCTGAAAAAACTTAACCATTCACACATAATTACATTCTAGAAATATTGCATCCTGACACAGGTCAGTTTTTAAATTAGTTGGTTAAACCTTGTAAACTGCCTTTTATTTTATAATCAAAAGTAATGATTTCATTTGTTTCCTTTTGAAAACGTTATAAAAATAAAAAATGTACCACATTGTCCAAGTTTATAGTTTTGTGTTGTGGTAAATTTTACAGCCTGAAAAAGAAATCAAAGATTGTTGAAACCTTTAATGAAAACACAAAGAAATTCCGAATATTGTTTATTATGGTCAAATTAAGTCAAGACACCTAAATCAAGAATGATACACTAATAAACATTTGTTCCATTTCAAAACTAATATATACAAAACAAGTGTACGGTGTTTCGTCAGTCCGGTAACTTTTGAAATAACTGATAGATTTTCTCTTTCTTCTGTAGACATATAAGTGTTCAGAGTGATCGTGCAACTTTATTAAAACCAATAAAAATCTTTTATAACACATCTAACAATCTAACAGAACTGCACCGTTTGGGACTGGGGATCACGTTTGCTCATGGTGAACTGCACTTGCTACATCACATTGTTTGCTGTGTACTGTCTTTCTATTACTCCTTCACAATTAATATTCTTGCACATAAGACTCGATCACTGCTTACTTGTCACTTTTAATGTGCTTCTTTTACCCAAAGTTAATTCTTTCTAGCTTCGTGAAACCTAAAGCAAAGACAAGGAAAGTTCGCAAACAGGCCTCCTCCTAGTGGCAGGAAAATTTGTGCCAAAACACACTACATGCTTTACTGGTCAGGAACTTGTCTTGCCTTTGTTTTAATGGTCTTTTTGCTGAAAAACAGAAAGTTATTCGCCACTGCCTGGAGAAACCATAAAAGCTCAATAGTAAATGTTTCCAAATTAGTTAGGATCAGCCTTATCTATTAAGATTTTGTGTTATACTATGTTGGCCAGAAATCGAGTTAGCTTGCAATGAACATTTATTGGTCTGATTTTCAGATCTTTGCTATTTGAAATCTTTAAATTTTGCTGAACGAATTGTGAAGGTTAGCGAGCTCAAATGTAAACTGTATGGACTTTTCCATTTCTATAAACTAAATAATTGCGTTTCAGTTTTAGATAACAAAATCGTAATCCAATAATATACATCGTTTTGTTGTGAAACTTATGTATCCAGCTATGCAAGTAATCAAAATTTCCTAGAAAAGCTATTTCTATGCATTATCTGCAGTTGTACAGTATTACTCTGCCCACCTAGCTCAGCCGTACCTATGCTCATGCAAATGCATAAGTTCCTTCCTTATGCCTCTTTCTGTTCTTGTGCTAGGCTCCACCTCTTCACAAGAATGGATCGCTTCACCTCTGCAAACAGGGTCCCCATCCCCTGACGATGTAAAGAGCCCTACTACTTGTACTTCTACATCCATGTCACTCCCAGACTTTGACTTGGATGTAGATTTACATGTAGATATGGCTACCGAAGAACCTGACCTCTTGTTGCTCGATACACAAGGTAAGAATCCAAGCCTTGTGTGCCGTTTCGCTATCGTCCAATCGTAGTAGATAAAAAAGAACCTTTTCATTTGGGTAAACACATAGTTAGTTTAATCAACTGTCAGAATTGAAATGTTTCCTCATTGTGGAAGTATTTAAAGAGGCTGACCTTTCATGTGGTAACCTGTCATTGAATGTTTAGTGTTTTGCACAATTTCAACAAAATATTAACTGGGATCATTGGCAATGTTTAGCTACCATCCACACAATTAAGCATCATTTCATGCATTGAAATTTTCTGATTAATTGTAACATAGTTTTCTGTCTTTAATAGTGTGCTATTCTCTTATGCATAGTGTTCATTTTTTGTAAAAAATATTGTTCAAAGTAGCAAATGAATGTAATTTATATTCTTAAAAATAATATTGTATACACAAGGAAACGATTATATTTCACTCTTACTTCAAGGTTTAAAGCTTTCTAATGATAATAAGTTAAACAGGAAAGAGAATAGAAATTTAACAACTCTGAACTACAAATCAGAAGGTTTTTTTTACATGTCTAAGAAGACCTATCAATATGAATTGGCACACTAGTTTAGCAGTAATTATCATTTAGGGGTTTTGGAAACCAAAATCTTGGAAGCTTTAAATGGTCATGAAAACCCAGAAAACCACTAGAAAAGCTCCGAAATTCTGTAGCCAGAAAAAAGAAGCCGCTGCAAACTAATGTGTCTACTGAGGCAGTTTCGAAATTACCAGTTTTCTCTCACCGATGTAAAATGAGATAACGACAATTAGCAAATAAGGCCTTAATAACCCACCCTCTGATTGGTTGTAGTTCTGGGTTTAATAACCCACCCTCTGATTGGATGTAGTTCTGGGTTTAATAACCCACCCTCTGATTGGCTGTAGTTCTGGGTTTAATAACCCACCCTCTGATTGGCTGTAGTTCTGGGTTTAATAACCCACCCTCTGATTGGCTGGAGTTCTGTTTTGTAAAACTGAATAGAAATCATCGAATGACATCATACAACACATGAAAAAAATATTAGAAAATGGCTTTTGTTTTAAGACAACAGAAAACGCTATGATGTAGGAGAGTGCTAGAAACATGTACCATGTTTTTTTATTCCCTCAACAGAGCGTGAAGTGTTTTATGTTTAGATCTTCTCACAATACTAACATAATTTGTTCTCTCGGTTACAGATTGCGACTTCGCATTTGATGATCCTCCTTTGGGACCAATGAGTAGTACTGATGAGAGTGAATTGGCTGACTCAATATCGCTGCTTTCCATGTCAAAGTTAAGTTCCAATTCACTAGATGTTTTACCAACATATGAAGAAGCGTGGCTTTTAGCTCAGGACGTTATATCAAATTCGAGTGACACATCACAGGTTAGTCCTGGGGGACGAAGTACTGTATCAGTCAGCCAGACTCCACCACATGTTCAATGTGACAGTGTTATGGCACAGAGCCAATATATAGGAAATCATCCAGTGCATTACCCATCTCCGTCCAACTCTCAGATGGGACAGGGTATGCAGGCTCCTCCATATGTCTCTCCCACCATTTCGCCTAATTCCCTTCCCACCCCTGATCCCTCTCCCCTGGGGCAACGTGAAGCTGAGCGTGCTAGAGTTAACATCTCTTGGAGAGAGAGTGGAGCGATGCAGCCACCACAGCAATATAGTCAATCTACTGATCAGGTGCAGTTTTCAGCACCCATACAACCAAGTAGACCTGCTGGTGATCCGGTTCTGACTTCCAAGTCTGCACTATTGGCCACTATGAAGAAAAAGGGAACAAAGGAGTTGTTAGCCTGTCAGTCAGCACCGCGTGCCAGTGGAAATAACATGCAAAGGATGTGGGGACCTCAAAGCACTTACCCCTACCAATATCAGGAAAGTTCAGACAGCAAGAGGGCAGCTGTAAACAATAGTATGCAACAACAATCTTATAATTGGAATATGTCACCTAATCAGGACCCAAACTTGAATCAAACTCTTAATCAGAACCCAGTGATGTCTGGGCAGTACATGCCGAATTCTCTGAATGAAAGAATCCCAACTAACCGGTCTCAGCTTGATGAAAGCAGATATCAAAACAGTTGGAATATGCATTCGGCACAGAGCAACTCGATTCCTCCTCGATTCGAGGATACCCTTCCTCAACTTAACGTTGATGGTAACTCAACTAATAAAACACAGCCGGGTTTAAACATGCAATATCCAGATTCAAGGTACGGTTGGGAACAACCTCCTAATGTAATCCCACCTCCATTCCCGGAGGATCCTAAATTGTCATTTGGATTTCCAGGGAATGGTATTCATAAAACACCAACAACGCTGCAAGATTGGTGAAATATGTACAAGTTAAGCAGATGCCTAACCTGTTTGGACTCCAATCAGAAGAGCAATTACCTTTAATAACTGTGTAAATAGTAAGCTCTGTTCAACTGTGCATCAGGGTGTCATGTTTCATTCACATTTTACAAATACAAATCTGGTGATATGACATTACGGGAATACAGATTCCTGTATTAGTTTCAGTTATGTTTCTATATAGTAGGACAAAACTGAATCCTTTTAGCAGCCTATGGAAGCCATAACATACATCATTGTGCTAGGATATCATATTGTCTGTGAGATAAACTTGAGACCAGTTTTTCAGCTCTAACATTCAAAATTCGTTGCAGCACATTTGCTCCTATATTTCCTTTTCTTTGTTCATGCTTTTGTTTTACAATTTTGGTATCAGTAATTGCTCTTTTAGTTAATGCATCGACTGTGGTAATTGCACACAAAAAAAGCAAATGCATGTGAAGTGACCAAGGTACAAATTTCATTTTGTTACAACTGATCCACATAATCGCTATACTTATATGTTGGTCTTATTTGAAACGTTGATGCAAGAATTAATTTAGCCAAGCCAACAAAAGCCTCAGGAGGGGGCTCTCAACTTTTTGGGGTGTGTTGCACATTGGAAAATTTCAAAGCTACCATCCAAAAGCATACATGCAGACAGCCATTCTGTATATTTAATGTTCAAAGCTAAAAAATACATCATTAAATACTTTTGTACGACACTGAGGAAGTCCTAAAAGGTACGACACTGTATGCAAAATATTTAATGTCAAATTTTCACTCAGACACCCCACATTTTTATCCCTATGAGATAATTATGACGAAGAAGTTGGGATTCTTTTCCCCGTTCCCTCTTTGATACAAGACTGGGATTTCCAAAACTGTTCCATAGTTTTTGAGTACAAGATTAAGTTTTCCAAAACTTTCCCACAGTCTCTGAGCAATAGAATTAGTTTTCCAAAGCGTTTTCATCTCCAGCAAAATTCATTTTCAATTTAAAAAATATTCTATAACTTTCCAAAATCCGAATGAGTCCTGTTTTTCCCATTGGGTTGGGTTAAAAACGGATCACTAACCTTGTCCATCAGTCGTATTATTTGTAATATCAACTGGTCTTGCCTTAGATCATCACCATTTTTGAACATAACCTATGAAGGATAATGAAGAACTGCTTTTAATTTACTCGACTTGTAGCAGATTACATTTGTCACAAGCGAACCTGCTGATTTCTACCAGAAGTTGCGGTGCATGCTGGGTTAAAAATTGGGGGAAACTAGCTCCAGTCTCCATTGTAAAAAACACGCACGGAAAAAATGGCGTCGGTCTGTTTTTTATTTCGCCAGGTCGTCCCCCAGGGAAAGATAACCTTTTTTCCTTGAACTTTTAACTTACTAAATCTTTTAACTTAATAACTTTAATGAAACTTTTAACTTAACAAAAGCTTGAACTTTTAACTTAATAAATCCGATAAAGTATCGCAAAATTCTCAACAAGCGAAATAAAATAAATGTCGAGCTAAACACGATAAAAGCAACAACATTCAAACGCCAAGTATATTTTGTTTCGTAAAAAGCTATCAAATGAATGGACCTCCAAAGCTGTTTGCTAGTCGTGCGCTGATTGGTTGAAATTTGAAGACCTGTCAAACAGAAATCAGTAGGATCAGTGTTCTAAAGAAACAGTTGTTTGATAATAGATACTGACGTTTCGTACGTTAGGTCTACTTCGGAGTGAAGATTACAGCGTTTATTTTTATATTTCAATGGTGTGCAACTTACAGTGTTTTATCTACAACTGTTTTATCTTAAGTTGCAATTTTAAATCGTTGCAAGTCGTACGTGGAGTAGATTTACATGATCTCGATTAATCACTTGAATACTAAACTCGTTTTATATCGTTAAACATAATGTTCTCTTATAGGTTGAAAACTTATTTTTTCCCAGCCTATTATAATGATAATTATAATATATATTAGTATAAACCTACTAACGCTCTAACACGCATCCTGCATTCTGATTGGCTACTCTTCTAAAGGTCTATTTGTGATAGCCAACTAGTAGAGAAAAGATGGCGGATCAAAATAGTAATGAGACCCGTTTTGCTATAATATCAGAGGATTTCATCGATATTTTTTAATTTGTACATTCTCGTTTTGACCGATTAGTAGGTTTATACTAAAAAGATCTCTCGGCCTCATGGACTACGAGTTTAAATAGTCCATTCGGCCTACGGCCTCATGGGCTATTGACTCGTAGTCCATT